>JBBPRK010000132.1:0-36393 GCA_038093075.1 Boletus patriciae
CCACGCACGTATAAAAGTCGCGACCCCTGGTACCAATCCATACGCGCATTGCACCACTGTGTCCACTGGTATCAAACCATACACGGATCTCGGCGTATCATTCCACACGCCTACTAACGCTCCTGTGTCACTGATTCACTCATACACACGGGAGCCTTCTCCTTCTGTGTGGGGCGCGCTTCGCTGTCTGCGTCGCAGGCTCCTTCATTACGGGAACGCAGCTCGCTCGCCCTCACAGTGCTTCGGGCCGGAACGCCCTCCGGGGCTTCGCCCACACCTTTCCTTTCATTATGTACATGCTTACTGTATGAAGTATGTACATCATCCGCTCACCCCTACGAGCCACCGTCGTGATCGAACTTCACGGACATCGAGCATCTTGCATAAATACAGTGTTGATGGGAACATCTCGACTGTGTTCGACATTATCACGATCGCCGCGGGCAAGAAGGACGACATAAACTATTTGCGCGTCCCGGCGTTCTTCCGTCCCCACTGGTCAAAGTGAGTGTTATCCTCTCATCCCTGTCGTTGGTGGGTTGATCGATGGACTCGTCGCAGAGTGCTTCTGGACGACACCGATGTGACAGGGAGCAAGGGTGGACATGCGTATGAGAAATTTGGAATTGATCCGGAGCAGATTACGCTCATGGTCGTTCGTCCGGATGGATATGTGGGGACAATTGCTCCTTTGACTGCCATTGCAGACCTCGAGAACTATTTTGGTTCGTTCTTGGTCCCTCGCGCTCTGGACTCCTAAGACAGTACCGGAGCAACGAATTTTGATGTACGGAAACAGTAAACACCCATTATGTACTTTGTCAGTGGGGAGTACCCGCGAGGATTTGTACGACACTAAATTTGAAGTTCTGTCCATCAGTAAAACCGTTAGCTAGTTGGGGTAGCTAAAACTGTTACTTTCATGTCCTTGCACCAGCCTGGGACCTTCGTGCGGTCGTAACTCATGAATGGCGCCGAATATAAGCTTCGACCAGATGAACCTGCAGTAAGTATTTTTAAACTTCGAAGGAACACGTACGAACATTGAATGATTCTTCAAATGGTGTACGATTGGGAGAGTTTTAAAAGGAATTGTATAGCGGGGGTTGCGGCCGTCGCGAGGGCATAAGGCATAAGTAAACTGGAATTGATGGACCTGCACTCTTAACAAGATCAATTTTGGTGAATCCGACAGTCGTCACTGGCGAGGACGAGCACAGGGTGTTCCAGGGGATATGGATTCATGTGGAGGAACTAATAGAACAGATCCCGGGTTATAGAATAAAAAGATTCTATATACCTAGACGTCTTGAGCGACGAAACCATGGAATTCACCAGCATCGCATGAGCCCCTTCCAGAGCCGCAAGGTATCCATTGACCGTTAGTGCTGCACACAACAAGTATCGAGTTCCACGGACGAAAATGTCTCGGATTTGTGCGCGCCGTCCTCGTGCAGTCGCCCTTCGTGCGTAGGTCTGATTATCTCCCCTTGTTTCATCGACAATTGCGACCTCGAGCGGCTTCAAAAGCTTCGATGTCTATAGTACTGATTTCCTTTTCTGTCCGACCAATGATGCACCTCGAGTTTTCTTGAATAATCTCGGTGGTTCCGCGCGCCGCCTAACTTCCTGCCAGGCTACTAGTAAGTTCTCTCAGTAGTGCGGGGCGCCGGTGCGTGGCCCGAGGGTGGCCGACCACACTGCGGGTGCTACGGGTATGTACAGTGTGAGCCTTCCATCTGCCGATCAACGGTGTTAGTACCCGTGAGTAACCCTGCAGCGATCATTCGGAGCTGGGCCAGCCTGTTCCAGCCTGAGTAACCAAGCTAGTGGCGCGATGTGAGATAGCGGATATTGCTATTTGATAAGGAACCGGTGTCATGCTTTCACGGGGATTGCATGCCAGATGAAAAGTTGGGCAGCCTGCAGGTCTCAGTAACAATCTCCGTTTCATGTGTTCCCCCGCTACGTACCAGAAACAGTGCACTGTGAGATTCTTTTCTGACTTCTCATCTCGTGGAGGCTTTGTACTGATAACGCCGATGCTCGCGACGGCAATTGCGATTGCCAGTCAACTGCGGCTGCCGAGCGAAACAGCGAGGCAAGTCTTGTTTTCCTAACGATTTCATTAATGATATCTGACAGCACCGTCCAATTTTGGTATCATAGTAGACTGCGCACGTGCAAATCCACATGGTCTCGAATCGATCCCAGTCGCCGAAAACAGTCGGGTGCTGTATATACGGTTACCCCGCCGCCGTCGATGGCCCCCGCCAGGAGTACGCTATACATAGAGGGGGCATTGAAAGCGGCTGTCAAAGGCATGGAAGAGGTGGAGCGGAGGGTTCGAAGAACATTGCTCGAACCATCAATCCTGGAGAAAAAGCTGTTGCGCATAATCGCCATCGCCTACTGTTTTCATTACGAAGCGACAGTCGCAACGACGTGCCTCTTGCCGCCGAGTCTTGCGCCCAACGACACCACCTGCGAATATTACAGTGGCACGACGCTGAAGCATCAGCCAAGATGGCTGGCGGTTTACCGCACTGAATGCGGACATGCCGCTTGGCGCTTGAGGGCAATCTTTCCTGGCTCCAGCAGAAAGAAAGCAGCTTTTGATGATGGACAAAGTGTTGCACGTGCATCCAGCGAGCAGACGCTCGCTTGTTGGTGCACGGGGCATGAGCGGTGGGTGGAGTATATGAAGGAAACCCTGGCGATTTTACGGGAGACCCCTTGCGCCGCTGCCGTATATCAAAATGCGAAAAGCACTGGAGAGGGCGGAAGCTGCACATTCTGTCGACGGAAGTCGCAGCCCTATATGTCGGGCCTCGTGTAGAGGTTTGCAGAGGCAGCCAATGAGGGGATCGTAGGCGTCAGCGAAATCTCCGTGTTCATGGTTGGCAGATTCGATGCAGATTCCACTTGGGATATCGTTGCAAGCGTGGGTGAGATCTTGACTCTTGAGGATCATCGCTGGATCTGGGCAAATTTAGGGATGTACTTCATCAGTGAAATGATTAACCACGGCTAGTTGGGCCACCACCCAGTCTAGAAGGTAGTGACCGTTCCTTGATTGGAAACACTAAGATGCACCCATAATCGATGGTTTGTTCTTGCAAGGTGTGGTCGCATGGAAAAAAGGAAGTCGCCTCGGATTAAGCCGAGTCACCGATCATTCAATAGCGATTTAGGGTTGCTCACGACCAACACCAGGTGTTACCCGAAGGAGCTGGGCCAGCCCACTAGTGTTCCAGGCTGAGAAACCAGGCTAGCGGCGCGATGCAGCGAGACAGCGGACAATATATAATACATGTATTGTGTGTTCGATGGTGTCAGACTCTATAGTGTGCCTTCACGGAGATTGCCTGCCACCGGATGAGGAGTTGTGCGGTCACGGTTCAATAACAGTATCTGAAGGCTGCGTTATCGCGGTGTCCCGCCATGTACCAGAAATAAACGGTTCACTGTGGGACTCTTCTCTGACTTCTCATTCTCGTGGAGGTTTTATACTGGCAACGCCGATGCTCGCGAGTCGCGACGGCGTATTGCGATGGCCAGTCTGATGCCGGCCGCCGAGTGAAACAGTGAGGCGAGCCTTGTTTTACCATTGAATTCATTCGGGCCTTCAAGGAATGATCGATGATCTCTGACAGCACGGTCACCGTGCGATTTTGGTATCAGATCATACGGTTGACTGTGACTGTGCTGTCTCGACAAGGTCACCGGTATCGCCGACGGAAATGACCCTCCCGGGCGCCAGAAATTCAAAAGGTCACCTGCCGCGTACAAGCGTGCCAAAGACTCGTCCCACTTTATTACCAGCACCATCACTACCATGCCTCCTCTGGAAAGCCGCGTTGATGTCTTGATCATCGGAGCTGGCCCTGCCGGGGTGATGTGCGCCAACGCACTCGCAATGGCACGCGCAGACGTGAGGATAATCGATAAGCGGTACGGATCATGTTCAACGACGGTAGCACTCGAGCGTTGATTGTCCCCAGCCCCAAGAAGGTCGCAGCCGGTCAAGCGGACGGTATTCAGCCAAGGACAATCGAAGTGTTGCAGGTATGGACCGCTCTTACTCCCCACGTCTTTCTCGTATCGAACCTCTGTCATAGAGCTATGGGCTCGCCGAGCGCTTGATCCGAGAGGGAAACCAGATGCACATGTGTGTACGTAACCGCTCGCTTACTCAAAAGTTGTGCACTCTAATGGGCTATGATGACTCTAGTCTTTCTACAACCCTGGCCGCGACGGAGGAATCGAGGTATGACCCATTTCCGGCCTTGGAATTTTCTCGAGTTTCTAAAGGGTGAATCCTGAAGTGCACAGGACGGGCCCCCGATGTCACTGCGCCAAATGCGCGCTACCCATTTGAGGTGCGGTCCCCGTCGTCGAACTTCTCTTCCCGGTGTTGATCCGCAGATGGGCATCTAGATCACACTACACCAGGGAGCAATAGAGGCTATTTTTGTCGATTCTATGAAGCACCATGAGGTAGAAGTCGAACGCCCGAGACGACCCGTGGACATCGAGATTTCGGAGGACGCCGATGAACTGTCAAGCCCTTCGTCATACCCGGTGAAGGTGGGTGCTAACCAGACTATTCATCCTGTAGTTTGCAAACAATGATCACTGCAGGTTACTGTAGAGCATTTGGACGCAATCGACGAGGAGAGCAGGATTGAAATTGTGCATGCCAAATTCGTTGTTGGGGCGGATGGTGAGCCGTTCCCCACTCGTATGTGGGTCTGATACCAACGTTCAGTTTGTAGGGGCACACTCGTGGGTCCGAAAGGCTCTAGGAATCGAGATGGAAGGCGAACAAACAGGTAATCTGACCGGACTGGTGCTGTACATCCCCTGTATGCCGACCAAACCGAACAGACTACATCTGGGGTGTCGTCGACAGCGTTCCGGTAACAAACTTTCCGGATATTCGTAACCGTACTGTTATCCATTCCGCGAACGGGTCCTGCATGGTTATTCCACGTGAGGGCGACACAGTCCGTTTGTACACCCAGCTATCGGACGCGGACGTTATCGGTCTGACCGGGAGAGTTGACAAGAGCAAGATGACTCCGCAGAACCTCCTTTCGGTGAGTATTTCCAGGGAGGCGGCGAGCTATGTCGTACAATTAATGGTGTCGATAGGTCACGAGGAAGATATTCCATCCGTTTGAGTTGGGCGACCCGAAAGAGATCGAATGGTGGACAATTTACATCAGTATGTCGTTTCCAAGCTTGCCACTTACGGCCGTGTCAACATGCGAGCTATTCGCTAGTCGGGCAGCGTGTCGCATCCAGTTACTCCGTCAAGGACCGCGTTTTCATTGCTGGCGACGCATGCCATACCCATTCCCCAAAGGCTGGTGAGAAGATTTCCCTTCCATTTGGAATCTGGAATCATTTCTCCATGGTTTAGGTCAAGGTATGAATGCCAGCATGGGTGATACCCATAATCTCGGTATGCATCTCCCCGCGTCGTTGGGCATGGACTGAGAATTGTTTAGCGTGGAAGCTTGCACAGGTGCTCAGGGGATGGTCCAACCCGTCGCTCTTGAAGACTGTAAGTTACAGAACGACTCACCTTTCTGTGTCTATTATATCCTATTTTCTTAGTACGAAGACGAGCGCAGAAAATACGCGCAAGACCTGATAGCCTTTGACAAGCGATTTGCGGCTTTGTTCTCCGGAAAGCCGAGGACAGAGGAGAACGCAGATGGTGTAACTCACGAACAGTTCTTGCAGTGAGTGTCTTGCACGTGGCGTTCGGGGGTTGTCGATGAAATGTTTCTCTGATCAACTCGTTTATCAGAGCGTTCCAGACATTCGGAGGATTCACGAGCGGCATCGGAGTTCATTATACTCCGTCTACGATTGTGGATCCCAGACACCAGAAGTGCGCACAGAAGCTGATCATTGGGCAACGAATGCACCCACAAATCTTTGTTCGCGCTGCCGACATACGGCCAATCGAGATACAGGACCTGCTGCCCGCAGACGTTCGGTTCAAAGCCTTGTTCTTTGTGGGGAACCTCACCGAGACGCGGTCCGCCGAGTTGGATTTGCTTGCAGAGGAATTGAGCAAGCCGTCGAGCGTCTTGCATAGATTCAGTGTTGATGGGAACATCTCGACTGTGTTCGACATTATCACGATCATCGCGGGCAAGAAGGACGACATAATTTATCTGGGTGTCCCGGCATTCTTCCGTCCCCACTGGTCAAAGTGAGTGTCATCCTCTCATCCGCGTCGTTGGTGGGTTGATCGATGGACCTTCGCAGAGTGCTTCTGGACGACACCGATGTGACAGGGAGCAAAGGTGGGCATGCATATGAGAGGTTCGGGATTGATCCGGAGCAGATTACGCTCGTGGTCGTCCGGCCGGATGGGTATGTGGGGACAATCGTTCCCTCAACGGCCGTTGCAGACCTGGAGAAATATTTCGGTTCATTCTTGGTCCCTAGACTTCCTGTTTCCTAATTTCTTGTGGCCAGCTGTCAGTGTATGATAAACAATCCTATCTCGAGGGTATCTTGGTACAATTACGTCGAGAAGTGTCAGCATACAATACATACACGGCGTCAATCAACCTCGCCACCCCGGTAAAGGTGCCGCCTCTGCACTCCCGACAGGTACTCTCCTTGCACCACCTCTCCCGACCGGCAACTTTGTCGGCACCTTTATCGTGGGTTTAGCCACCACCTCTGGTTTGTTCGTGGTGGTGGTACTAGGCGGTTTCGTAGGGGGAGCACCCAACATGGGCGGCGAACCTCTACGAGATGGCTTATCCCGGTTCTCCTTCTCCCCAGCACCGACCGTCTTGGGTTTGCCCGTCACCGTAGGCACGGCAGGTTCCTCCTTGACCTTGCTCCTCTCTTTCGACGTCCGCTTCTTCGTATCCGCCCTGTCACCCTTTTTCGCCTGCACAACGTTCCGTTCCGTCTTCTTCTCTCTGAGTGGGCTGTCATCGTCGTCCCTCGCCGCCCCCGCCCCCGCCCCCGCCGCGGCGGGTACAGGGCCCGTCTGTGTCGTCAGCCCCCCACCTGGCTTGGGCAACAGTTCGGATTCTGGGCTCTCGGGAGAGTCGGCGAGCATGAGGATGCGACTGAGCGGGCTGGGTTTTACGGGTGAGTAGGCGTGAGTCATATGAGTCGCCAAGGGCTTTGCCATGGGGAATGGTCGTCGGAAGGGGGGTGGGGTTCGTGGTGCGGCTGGGGGCATGGGGGCAGGGGCGGGTTCGATAATCGTCGGTATTGGGTCTGGAAGGGAGGGTTCTGGGGGAGAGGATGGATCGCTCTCAGGGATGTGATTGTCCAGGTGTCCGAGCAACGGGTCGGGTGGTGGTAGGGATGTCCTGGGTGACGGGGGTGGGAGAACGAAAGACGTTGGAAGGATCGATTTCGTCAGGGCGGATGGTTTATTATTCGTTTGTTGTTTTGATACAGGGACCACGATGGGGATCACCTCCGTCTCGTACGCAGGTTCAACATTGGTGGGGGGCGGAATGGAGAAGGCGGAGGAACGACGAGAGACACGCGTCTTGCGACTGTTACCCGATTTGCCTACGACCTTCTGCTTGCGAGGGGACTTGCGGGGTGATTTCGTTACCTCAGGAAGGTGGGCAGCTAAACCGGGGGAAGGAGGTACGCCGGGAGGTAATGCTTCCGGAGCTGGGGTGGGAGGGTGTTCAGAGAGCATTTGTTGGACCTGCCATGATCGCCTTTCTTCCAAGAACTTGATCCTTTCACTCTGACCATGAAAATGAGGGACAGGGTTGGTGAAAGCAATTAACGAGCCTTACCTCGAAGGTAGATTTCTCTTTGCCGAGCTTCACGGCCGCATGGGTGAACTTCTCGCGTTCATCTTCGAGCTCTTTCTTGATGCGATCAAGCCGGTCACGTTCAGCATCGCGTTCGGAAGCGATCATCAACTCGTCCATAGAGGCTCTCTGCATCCCTTGGGCTGCCAATTGATCAAGGAGTTCACGTGTTTCGGTTGCGTGTGTCTCGTGTAGTTTCTTCGCTTCATCTGAACGAGAGGGATGTCAGCTGAAAACATAGTAACGAATAGTGTCCGACACACCAAGTTCGGTCTGGAGTTTCTCGATGACGGCCTGAAGGCGTTTACATCCCTCGGCATCTGCTTCCATGGGTTTTCCAGAAGTTTCAACGTGGGTAGCGTTTGGCCTGTCCGAGAGGTGTTTTGATAGTACGGAAATGGCATCGTTTGCGGATGCAAAGAGGGAAAGAATTTTATCATCCGCCGCGTTGATTGGGGTAAGCGGGAACAACGCATCGTGATCAAAGGAAGCAGGCTATTGGATATTAGACTATCTTGGTCGAGGAACAATGAAAGAAGCTTGCCTCTTCTGATCTCATGGCAGCCAAAATGCGTATTTCATGCATCATAGACTGCAAGCGATTCGCAGCCACGAGTATCAGTCGTCTAAGCCGGGTCGTCTCGTCAAGAAGTTCCTTTCTTGAGCCTTCGGCGTGCTCTAGAGCGACTTCCAGGTATCCTTTACCCCTTCCAAGCAGTTCCATACCTGAGGCGACCTCAGCGTTAGCTCCTCGAATTACCATACCGGGCGAGGCTGTAGACGATTTTGCTTGAGAGTCTACGAGTTTAATCCATTTTTCCACCATTCGTTCGACCTCCTTCTCCTTCTTCTTGAGTTCGGCTGCGTGGGTGGCACGGAGGGCCTGGAGTGATGTTCTCGTGCGCTGGAGCTCGGCGGTGGTCTGTTTATGACTTGACTCTGATGATTGCAGCGAACGAGCAGCGGACCTAGCACACACTGGTGAGTGGTGCCTAGCGGGTCAGCTCTCCTGTCACTCACGCAAGACGCGACTTGTACATGTTCACTTCACGTTCTGCATTGAGTGCTGTTTCGATAGAAGAGCGGTGCATGCCCATGAGTCGCTCATGGTCGTACGATAGCGTTCGCAATTGCGTTGACAGTTCCTCTGCTCGCGACATGTCGGTCTGCCACGTGTTGAGCGGTAGACTCTGATCGGGACGGGTTGACATACCACTCGTTGACTGAGCATCGCGAGCAGACATTTCGTGACACGGTCCATATTCTCGTTGGAGATACCGTCGAGCGATATACCAGGGCCTGCGGTGAATCCATGGGCGACAAGTTGTGAGTTTATGTATTGGAAACTCGAGGTCGACGAGCAGGAGGACGTGGTGTTGTCAAAGGCCGATCCAAAGTCGGATATGGAGACGTCGAGCGCCCAGTGCACGTTGGTCATCGCCGTCGTCGTTGGAGTCGATGTTCAACGCGACAGAGTCACGTGCTCGAAATAAGTCACATGCAGGTCACGGAAAACGTGACAGGCTGAGGCTGCGCGTTACGTAATCACGGTCCTTTTCGTAGGGCCCAGTGTCATCAGCCATCTGCTCCTCCTCGTACCGCTCGCAGTCTGGCCTGTCCCTTTGGCTGATTTTTCTTTTTCTTTCCGTGATCTGGTTCTCGTTTTAATGCCTGGGGTTGCCATACTTCACCCGACGTCACCTGGACCAGGCTTCGGATCTTCGCACTCTGACAAGAGTCACTTTCACATTCCCGACAACACCAGAAACGGCCATAACCCACTGCCAGCGATGCACAATGGTTCCGTCACCACCAACGACGATCTGACGGTCGCAGAAGTAAAAGAAAGGGTCAAGGAGGACGTCCGCAAAGCTGCCAAGGGAGTATCCCCCATTTCACTCATCAAGACCGCGCGTACCCAGTCTCAGCAGGCCCGAATTTTTGAGAACCAGGGTGACCTGAACGCGGCGTTTGGCCCTCTTTTGAAGGCCGGTATCCTAACCCACATGTTCATGAACAGCGCAGAGTTCCTGGCCGAAAACAAGCCTGGACGGCATGGCCTTTTGTACAAGGAGTTTATCGACTTCCAAAAGGTACATATTTCCCTTGTTAGCCTCATTTGCGGTTAATGTTTGGGTGATTAGACCGAAGGTAGTAACCTTACGCAACGTGTTCAAGCGATCGAGGAAAAGTTGACCGATCTGGAAAAATCAGCTGCAACGTGAGCCTTATCAGCCTATATCTCTAGACCCTACTCACATAACTCATCAGCGAGGATAACGCTGATGCAGGACCAGACAGACGGGTTGGGAACTCCATAGCTGATCGTGTCAAGAAGTTGAACGACGCCGGATTGGCCGTTGATACGTCCAAGCGTAGCCCCCGAGAAGTCCCCGTTGCGCCTCCTACCCCTCTTCCAATCTCACTCAGATCTCCCGAGCCCATACGCTCGCATAAACTATCGCCAACGCTTGTGTCAGCGCCTCCACCTCCACCCCTTTCGGTCCTCCCACCATCGAACAACAGCTCAACGACATCATCTCCCCACGCTGTTGTCCCCCCTTCCAGTCTGGGTCCTCCTTCACCGACATCCTCAGCATCATCCTCCCCTCCGCTTGCACATTCTACTATCGCTGAGTTTTCACAAGCTTTCCCAACCATAGACGAATTGGACGAATTTACATCCAGATTCCCGTCCGTTCCAGTTTCAGAACCCACCGGGAGTAGTGGAATCACCCACCGGTCGTCTATCTCGCAAGCGAACGGCGTAAACGGTGCTGAGATGCCGTCTTCACCTCGATTCAAGCACTTCCCGTCGTTATCCATCGACCCTGGACCACGGCCCTCGAGTACACCGATAACGCCAACCATGAACGCCTTCATCAGCCGTCCAGCTTCTCCGTCAATCGCTCCAAAACCGACAATAAATAGTCTTGCATCTTCCCCACTCTCTTCGAAGACGTCACCCGTGCCAGAAAAGCCAGTAATTCCAGCGTCAAATACCATTCTTCCCGAACTCCTGCGTGAATACCTGGATGCACCCGGTCTCAAGACCCTTCTGGTTGACATACGGACGCGAGACGAATTTAACAACGAACATATCAAAGCCGATGCCATAGTATGTCTCGAACCATCCGTCCTTATACGTCCAAGGTAATTAGGGTTCTATGCACTGGCATGTTGTCTGCTAACGATAGGCATAGCGTGACGGCTGCTAGCCTTGAAGATTCGCTGGTTGTCGCACCACGGGAAGAATGGGTTCTCTTTCACAACCGTGACAAATTTGACCTTGTGGTTCTTTATGATACTTCTTCAGAGACCTATGATGTCGCTGGTCCGCTATCGGCCTTTGTCCGAGCCCTGTTCGACAGTGCATTCAGAAAGTTTCTGCGCCATACGCCCGTGTTGCTTGCAGGGGGTCTTCAGGCGTGGAAGCAAATGTTTTCTGATGAGGTCGTCCACGGAGTTCCCGGTGGAACGCGGGCCTCACCAAACAGCATTTTCGAGAATGGCATCAGCAGTACCTCAGGTGCAATACTACCTTCCACGTCGATATCTGATGCACCGCGCAATCGGTCCTTGCCGAGTTCATCGCACCTCAATGGTGTGTTGACGGAGAAGCGACTTCCGGATTTCTCCCCTCTGTATGTCCTCACTATTCCAATCTTTCAAACGAGGTTCACAATCGGTGGTTTTCAAAGATTGCCCGGAAAGACTCCTGGATTTGACGGGACATCTGATGGTCCTGCATCTATAGTTCGTCGACAAGCGATATCCAAGCCTCCATCATCTATATCACATTCTTATAGTCAATCGGAAAGTGTAAGATGTATTGGTACTTTTGGTGGCACCACTTTCACTGTTTAACCGTAGATATCACAATCACCCAGGCCCACAATCTACTCTTTTGGCAGCGGGCAAGCAAGCTCAACATCTATCGCATACCCATCAATCGCTCCAGCATCACCTCCTGTAACAAGTGCACCCTCCTTTTCTCCAACCCCTTCATCGTTCACTCCTGTATCCGTCCCTCCTCAAGCATCCATCAACCCTTCGCCGTTGGCAAGACGGCGAAGTGAGTACATGAACGGTTCTACAGGGTCCGGCTTTACTCATCGCCCGACATCCATCGATTACCCCGAGCTCCACGTCATTCGACCACCCCCACCCGCAGCTACACCTGCGTCTGAGCGTCAGGACTCGCGACCTCGTCTCCTGCATTCCTCCTCGTACTCTGTTTCGGTACCATCCATGACCAAGGCAGGCCCCAAACCCCCGACCATTCAGTCTGATTATCCAGTTCTCTATTGGTTTGATATGCAAATCAATACAACTGGGTTGAAGAATCTAGGCAACACGTGCTACATGAATGCAACAATTCAATGTTTGAGCGCCACGGTACCCTTTGCAAGATTCTTCACGGGTATGGTCCGGTGGTTAAACATGCATATAGCGACATTACTGACTATTTGTAAGATGGGCGGTGGAAGAATGCGGTGAATATGGTGAATCCATTGGGAACGAAAGGGAGCCTAGCGGGTGCATTTGCGCAGATCATCTATGATATGTCGCATTCAGAGCTTCCCCACTTTAACCCTTTTGGGTTCCGAGTACGTCTATCTTTCCACCAATTCAATCTGGCGCTCAAATTACTACCCCCACATAGAAATCAATATGTAATCACGCGCCCCAGTTTAGTGGTTCAGACCAGCATGACTCGCAAGAGTTCTTGACGTTCCTTCTGGATGGCCTTCATGAGGACCTCAATCGTGTACTCACGAAACCTAAAAATGAATCGTCATCCGAACGCGAAGCTGCACTCGAAAAACTTCCACAGCAGATCGCGAGCGAGCAGGAGTGGGAAATATACAGGATGCGAAATGACAGCCTGATTGTGGACTATTTCCAAGGACAGTTTCGGAATAGGATGGAGTGTCTGACTTGTCATCACGTCAGTAATGATAGTGATCCTCGGAACATTACCGTGCTGACGAGTTTTTGCGTTTCAGACTTCAACGACCTATAATTCATTCATGTATTTGTCCTTGCCAATACCCAACATCAAGGGTCCGTCGAGAGTCCCCTTGTATTCGTGTTTAGACGCGTTCGTCAAGTCAGAGGTACTTGAAAAGTCAGAGGCATGGTAAGCGCGGTCTACCTATCCCAAAAACGATCTCACCCTCGACCTGCCTCAGGCATTGTCCGAAATGCAAAGCATTGCGCAGCGCCACCAAGATTCTCTCGCTCTCGCGTCTACCTCCCGTGTTGTTGATCTACCTCAAGCGCTTCTCCGTCAAGGGTCCTTTCACAGACAAGATCGAAACGACCGTGGATTTCCCTCTCAAAAACCTCGATCTCACCAACTACATGCCACCGCCACTCCCACCGGACATGCGCAAGAACGCCGAGAAACTGACGTCGACGAGCGTAGCCAATGACCCGCGCGTGCAGGTGCCGCCGTACAGGTACGATCTGTACAGCGTCACGAACCACTTTGGTAGTCTGAGCAATGGTCATTGTGAGCGACTCGTTTTCGTCGTTGGGGTGACGCTGGCTCATGGACGTGTAGATACGGCGTTTGTGGTATCTCGACCCGGATGGCTGTATTGTGATGACAGTCGGGTCACCTCGATAGATTCCAAGGAGGTGGTGGTGCGTACTCGCTTTCTCCCGTTTCAGACACGCCTCTCACCGTTTCACAGGGACGCCCCGCATATGTACTATACTACAAACGAATCAAGACGTAGAACCTGCTGTCCCTGAACGTTCTCTCACACCCTCTTTTAACCGTTCGCGGATATTTAAGCCTTTTGCTTATTTGCATCCTTTCCTTTGTTCACTCACACACAATACTACCCTTACCATTTGACGTTTTGTATCGTGCTGCATCTCATATTTTCTTTTCATCCTTTGTCGTTTCTCCCTTCCTTCGTTTCGTTCTTTCTCCAAGGCGAACTAGCTTACAAGTAAATGTACCCATGTGACGATCATGGCAGTGTCAAGAAAAGGAAAAAAAGCCGTCTCAAAAAGGAACGAAGGGGACGTGATCCCGGCGCAACGACGACGAACGTACAAGCGCAAAAATCTCGCTACACACACGACTGTATTCACTCTTGCATCGCCCGCGACGTGCGCGGCGACACCAGTTCCGACCACTCCTCCCCAGCGTCCCCGTTCGCCTGGGCCACCAACGACCAATGACACTTGTGACAGTGCCATCGATCGGGGTAGTACCTGCTCCGATAAAAGCAGGGCGAATACCGCGTCGTGCAGACGTCGCACTGGTGGTCTGGTTCGGTAGGGCCGTCGGGGGGGACGTCGAGGCGGTGCGGGTGGAGGAGGGCGTCGAGCCGGCGGGCTTTCCGGAGGAGCGCGTGGGCCTGGGAGACGGGAGCGCGTTTGTACGTCCGGCAGTATGCTTGTAGTGCGGTCTGGAATGCCGTGGGCAAAGGGGGGAAAGGCAAGGGGGAAAAGAGCGAGGTCAGCGCGTCTTGACGGCAAGGACGGTCAGGGACATCACCTCGCCAGTTTCGTCCGTCTCGCACATGTCGAACAGCACGCGCTTGCTCGCGTCGTGTTCTTGACAACAGACGACGGAGACCATGTTGCCCGTCTCGCCCTTGAACGTGGTCGCAATGGCGTCACGACGATGGTTCCGGACCTGGATGGAGGGGACGGTTGTGTGTGAGCATGGCTGTGGTAAAGAGAGGGGTAACACTCGCAGGTTGGATCTCGAAACCAAACCGGTGACCGTTCCTCCAAGCGCAAGAAACGTGGTATTCTCGAATGCAATCGCTGCATCGAATGACAGCACCCCCCGCCTCACCACACAAGGTGCACCGCTGTGGTATGTAAGAATGACAATCGCGGGCGTCTGGAGGAGGGGCACGTACCGCCGACCAACGGGCACGAGGGATGGTGCTGATACCTTCCACCAACCGCAGTTGTGCAACATCGGAAAACGTGACCTCGGGAGAGAATACGGCGCACAAGACATGGGCCCATGCTTGACCCTCTGTGGGTTTGGCAGCACGCAAAAATGAATCCGTATTCTTCGCTGACATCTTCGATTTCCTGCTTGGACAGAGCACACAATCGGTGTTCTGTGGACCCGAGTAAGTTAGGAATAAAAGCCAAAAGAAAATGACTCGCCAAAGATACTTCTTGTGTTTTCTCGTTGTCGCAGAGATCACATAGCCATGATTCTACAGCATGCTTGTCTACAGAGACACCACATGCTCCTTAGCGGACGTATAAGTATTTATTATCCCTCGAAACCCGTGATGTATTTACCCGCATGTACTCGGAAATGACATTGGCTGCACTTGAGGACTCGACCCATGGGTCCATTCTTTTGGCACGCCAGACAACGTAGCTGAGGTGCAGCGGGTGTGACGGGTGGAGAGGTGCCGTTCGTTGTTAAAGTAGAGGTCTGTCAAAGATGGAAAATCAATCCAGCGAAAACGCTCGACAAAAGGCCATACCCTGAGCCGCTTCGCACTCGGAGCACTCAACGGTGTGCCTTCACGTTTCTCTGCACTCTTCTTCCCTGGGAGTAAGATCTCCTCACGAATTGGTCGAACATTCAAGTCAGCATATTTCCTCCAATTCGTGCCGCAAGTTTCACAGAGGATGTTGGTGGCAAGACCCTTGGGAGCCCGCCACCAGGTATCGGATTCGCGTGTTCGACAAGCGCCACAACTATTGTTTGCCTTGGTCGGCCCACGGATGGTAGAACCTTCATCGTCGGAGATGGGCACCTCTACAGTTGGCTCGGTTTCCTCATCTTCTTTGACGACTGCGGCACGCTCACGAGTGCGTATATGCTCCTCCTTGAGCCTGGAGCTAGCATCAAGTGTGAAAAAAATAGATCGGCACCGCAAACTTGGAAACATACTTTTTCCAATGGCCGTAAAATCTGACGACCTCTGGCACCGTCCGCGTACCTACTTCGTCACGTACCGCTCGGAGTTCTGGACCATGAAGAAAGATGCCATCCTCAAAGGCAGCCACCTCTTCCGCCGTCCATTCTCTGTCAGTATATCTAGTTTCCCCCTTCTTCCACTACAAGGGGTAAAGGAACAAGGTAGAGTTTGATCAAGGTGAATCCACGCAAGCGAATGTATGGCAGTTACCTTCTCAGCACGAAGTGGGACACTCATGTCCACAGTGGACCACCCCCTGTTCATCAAATGTGCGTGTGAGAAGCGGCGCAGCGCCTCTGTCAGCCAATCCACGCTGTGCATATCCTCGCTCCTTCTGGTCAGTGCAGACTTCCATTCTTCCACTTCAGACAGAGCACTTAATGGGCGCGGCAAATGCAAATACCAAGTCACTTACGTTCTGCAGCTGGATCACAGTCAGTTGGTATTACCTCACAGTGTGTTAAATATATATGCGCACCTTCCTCATCCGTTAGACTGTTGATAAGACTTTGTACCTCTACGGTATTGTCTCCCCCTCTTTGGTCGCCGTCCACGACACTTTGGGGTGGCAGAGCATCGTCACTAACTGATGACGAGACCATGGCACTAAGAGAGGGGATGACAGCCTGGTACTTCGGCCCGACTCGGGTGGCGGCACGAGGGAAAATTAGGTCGTCCGGATCTACGATCCATATATAACCTTGTCCATTAATGGAAATTTCACACTTACCAAGCGTGTCCTCTGCCACGGTGTATTGACTTGCGTCGTTTCAGGGATGCCGTTAGCCAACTTAGGGGTGGAAAGCCCGAAATGATCACTCACCCAAAGTATCTGAAAGGCCACATCTTGAAGTATTTGATGTCCACGTTTTCCTCCTTTTCTGCCAGGGTTCGATCCTTTCGTGGGCGGCCACGCCCCCGAGGGGCTGGCGCGTTCGACTTGGGTTTCGTTACCGGCGTCGGGTGACGGACTTCATGACTATCTACTTCTTCCTCGTGGCGTCTCGAACACGGCGCACACGTCCAACCGTAACCACGCGACGGCTTTGCAAGGAGAGGTGGCTGAACGCAGCTCATGTGAAAGAACTTTTTACATCTATCACACCCCACCGTATCGGGGCTTAATTAATGGACGGTGTCAATAAGATAAGTGCGTGAACGTGCCAGGACTGTCACTTACTTTGCGCACCACTGACTGCATGTGGCGCATAGACGAAGGGTGTCTGTGAGGTCGGGAACGACATCTTTCTCCGCAACCACATACTCATATCTGGAGAGCAAGACATGTCGTATGTGATCGGGTACTGCGGATGGATGAGGCTGAGTTGAGAACACGTGACGTTTGTGGTACATACGGTTTCGGACGTCCGCTGCTTGGATGACTTCGAATTCCTTCTTAATGTAAGGATCAAATAGACGATTGAAATAAAATCTGTCAGGGCGTTTCTTCCAGCCAGCCAGGTCAGATATTTTATCCCTGTGGATGACAAAGCATTTGGACCGAAGTTGGTTGATATCGCACACTTCCGAATATATGGCTGCTAAGAGAAGGCGGGAATCGGCGACGGGACGATCGCTGACGTCGCTAGGACGGTAGTACCAGGCGAGGCGAACACGGGTATAAGTTTCCTTTCCCTTTCCTTTACCTTTGGCAGTTCCTTCCGGGGGAAGGAACTCCATGATGCGAGCCACAGAGTAAGGGGTGCCGTCACGGACTGGCCAAGGAGGGGAACAATACACATGATCTGTCGGATATGATTCCTATGGATGAGAGAAGGGGGAATGGAGTGAGAGCTGATTTTTACCATTGACTTTGACCTTGTCCCCACTGTTGAGGGTAATCTGTCCTGACATAGACGCTGGGGGAGATGGGGGTGCAAAAAATCTACCGATGTGCTGAACAGGGAGAGGTCAATCTCAATGAAGCGGGGTGAAGTGTATTTTTTGCGCACCTGGAGGGGTATGTGTAATTACGAGCAGGACGAGGCGTATGACGGAGGAGACAAGGTGGACAAGGCGCGAGGCTGAATGCCGTGGAAGAATCAAACTCCGACGGAGCGCGAACACCCAGGCCGAGGTGCGCCGAGCCCACAATCCAGCGTTTTCGTGCACGAAAACGTGCGAGTGTGGGCGAGACACGCACGAGCACCTCGCTGGACATTGCTGGTATTTTTTCAAGGACAAACAGGGGGTAATTGTGGTCGGTCGAGGGGTTCGGAAGCTGAAACTGCCTGATTGGTGCCGGCGGGACGAGAAGCGCCGGGAGGGACAGACACGGACCCACAAATATCGCGTCTCTGAGAAATGGCGGGGTGACTGCCATCTCAAGATCTCAGCGGTATCCCCCGGATGTCGCCCTCCGTCCCCTCTTGGACTCGCCTTGTCGAGCTCCCCCCACCATCTCGCAGCCATGGCTGCCCCTCTCGACGTCCCTTCGGTCCCACACGAGTTCCTCGAGCTCCCTGTCCCCGTCGCACTCGCTGGCCCACCAGGCTCCTCGCGCCGCAGGAAAACAAAGACCGCCAGGTTCGCTGGAATCAAAGTCCATTGCACCCGCTTCATTAAGCGAATAGGCGCGGACACCCCCTCCGACTCTTCCGCAGTTGCCGATAGCTCCTTCGAGAGCAATCAGGCTCACCCGCGAACCGACGATGACGTCGACGGAGACGAGGTGGACGAGATCGTCGTCGACAGAGATTGGACAGAGGACCTGAGAAGTTCCCTTAATCAACCCTCCGAACGTGGACCCACTAGATCCCTCGATAGTCAAGTTCAGATTGGCACAAGTCTTGGTCGTGACACCATCCCAATTCCAGACGACAGCCATTTCTTCTCCGCCTCACTCTGGTCGCTTCGCTGGAAAGTGTGGCCTGCTATTGTCAAATTCTTTTGTGGACGCTTTTTCGACGACAGGACCGAGGCGAGGTTTCACAAAGAACACTGGTTTATTAAGAAGGTAGCTTTCTCTTTCCTTTCTCTTCAAATAGCGCCTCCAGTTGTTCCCAGTCATTGGTATTGTGGTCCTGTCTCTTCCTTGTCGTAAACTGGGTTACCGGTGCTGTCACCATCCCCAGTCCAATTACCATCTTCGACAAAATTTGGTTATGGGGTGTCAGTGAATCTTCTTGCTCACCCCAACGAACGCTAACATCCACCAAGCTCACTCCCGCCTTGACCTTCCCATTGCTTGTTTTTGTCATGCTCGACTTTCCTCGAGATCGGCCAATCCCATACCAAATACTCGTGGGCTGTGCGACTTGGTGTTGGTCAGTGTTTCTCATTCAGCTAAGCGGTCCATATTAAGGAATACCCAGGGGCTTGTACGAGCTTCTCTCCATGTTTGTATCGCCAACTTCTTCTTGAAGCTTAATCGTGCCTGACATCCTCTCTTCCAGGTACCTGTGCGGCTTCTATAGTCCAATTCACGTTTTTGACATTGGAACGAAAGACTTTCTTGGCATGTTCTAGTACGACTTTCTCATTGTGTGCCCTTCCCCGAATTGACGATCTAACTAGCTATACCTCGGCTTTACAAACGATTGCATTGTTTGGATTGATGACCAGCAGGATGGCCGCACTCATCGGATCTTTGACCTTCTTTATTGTGTAAGTGGAAATTGGGACACTGTTTCGAATATTCTGCCTCATGCGGTCTCGCGTCAGTGCATCTGTATTGATCTTGCCATACCGTCCAATCTGGGTTCGGAGTGCGTGATTCCCTCCATGCGGACGAGTCAACTCTGATACGTCAAGCAAGACCTCTTGAATTTCATCCTATACCACATTTTTCTTCTATTTGTCCATTACATGCATGAGAACGTAAGTAGGCTTCATTTGTATTCGTTGGTCCAGAATACTGACAGGCTCGCAGTCCGAGAGGAGGCTCTTTATTCTTCGCGAGCAACTCAAGACCCAATTCAAAGAAACGCAGAAAGCACAGATCAATGAACGCAAAGAAGCAGACTCGAAGCGCCGACTCACATCGTAAATGCTCCCTTGTATCGTGTCTTTCTCAAAGTAACTGATATATGGTCGCAGCTATGTCTTTCATGATGAGTATTACTTTGATCTTGACTGATTCGCGAAATTTATATTGTAGCTAGTACAGGTCCGAGTACCCCTGAACACAGCGCGTGCGTATTACCAACTAGTATCCACATCCCTGCTAATATTTCCCTGCGGCAGTCTTAGCGGTTCAGAACATGGAAGCGTCCGGTGCAGTATCAAAGGCGCAAGAAATCGAGTTTATGGCACTTGGGGGTAGCTTAGTGATGATGTCCAAAGGTTTGCTCTTATGAACCATGAATCTCACCTGATTAACTTTTGTGGAAGTACTCAACGATATGCTTGATTTGTAAGTCCTCTCAGGTTTTTATAAATAGCAAATATTGACATCTATCAGTAATCGCATGGATAGTGGACGTTTTGAGATCTTATCTAAACCATATGCTTTCCACGCAGTGATGCGCACCCTTCTCATACCATTACGAATGGCCACTGATGCACGTAATCTTGAACTGATGACTCATTTAGATAAGACCATTGATGAGGTGGGTTATGCGGCGCATGTTAATTTGAACCATCATCTGATTTTGTAGGTCGCACGCTGTGCAGCTCGTGAAGCTGCGGGTGAAAATCCGAGTGCCATTAGCGATGAGGAAGATGGGGTGGTCCTCGGGGACGCAATACGGCTTCGTCAGATCGTCAACAACCTCGCTAGGTGAGGGGTCGAAGCTTTCTGAAGGATCTCGCCTAACGGCACAACGCTAGTAACGCGTGCAAGTTCACTCCTGCAGGCGGGCGTATCACCTGTTCGACCCGTCTCGTATTTCCTGCCCATCTTCATCCTGAACCAAGATGTGTTATACTACCTCAGGCAGAGTTGGAGGACGCCATTGAAGAGGTTTTGGTGACTCCCGGGGACGAAGGGGATCCAACATTCACATACCCTGTCATAGGCGACCAAGAAGCTGTTGACAATCCCCTCCTACAGTGCAAGAGTCCATTGAAAAGAATAGTTGTGCGCATCGAGGTCACTGACACTGGCAGTGGAATACCACCCCGCGAGATTACACAAGGGAAGCTATTTAGTAAGCCTTCTCCAGTCTTGAACCACTTTGGTAGCAACTTCCCATCTACTCATTCGTATAGCCGCATTCAATCAAACCGAACAGGGGCGACAACAAGGTGGGAAAGGTACGGGACTAGGTTTGGCTCTTGTGCGGCAAATCGTGAAATTGAGTGGTGGGCGTTTGGGGGTGCGCTCGAAATTGGGGCATGGTTCGACATTTTGGGTTGAATTGCGTATGTACCATATTTTATCTCCGTCTCGTCACCAAGACCTCATATGCCCCTTCTCCCGTTATTAATGGTATTGCGGCACCGTTTACCATGGGAATCACGAAATAGCGTTGGGTGTAGGTGTCAAAGTCGTCGATCTGCCAGACCCCGAGTCCAGGCTGAGCAAGGAGCACTCATCTGATCTCGAGGGACCGTTATCCATTGACCTGCTCCAGAACCGGTCTCCGCGACCAACATCGGTTCCCAATGCGATGGAGTCGCTTATGGAGCAGGGTATGCGCACACCCTATTTTCTTGCATCTCTCAACTTACATCTCCTTGTGTAGGAGGCATGGTGGAGTTGAAATTGCCGAATGCGAACGACGGGTCAGAACCACATGTGCTCACGAGAACTATCGGGGAGCTTTCTTCTGGGACTCAGCTTGGCCCTCCATTGGTAGCTGGGACATCCAGTTTATCGGCGCATTCTCTTGTGGAGTGTTCTGGCACCCCCATAGTGAAAGGGAACTCCAAGGGGCTTGTCCAAAAGAACCAGAGTCCACCGCGATTTTCTGATTCTGGGTCTAGGGATCCATCACGCGCGGCGACCTCTCTATCGCCTGTTTCCGTGGAACCCGCTGCAAGCAGCTTGATATCGCCTGTTCAGGGATCACCAGCGCCGTCATTAAGGAGGGGGTTATCGGCTGTATTCGAGCCGCCTATGATTGTGCTCGTCGTAGATGATGACCGGCTGACGCGAACAATCATGTCGCGGACACTGTCGAGACTCGGCTGCCATGTCTCAACAGCGGAAAATGGAGAGATTGCTCTCGAGATGATCGTTGGGAGGACGTTTAGGCGGAGACAGGGGCTCAATGAAGACCCTCTATCTGGATCACCCTTTGAAGCCGACGACACATCGACGGCTAGCCGCTACGATGTCGTATTCCTGGATAACCAGATGCCGATCATGTCTGGATTAGAGGTGGTCGGGAAGCTTCGGGAGATGGGCCGGCACGACTTTGTCGTTGGTGTGACCGGTAAGGTGCTAGCTCCCTGGATGCCTGGCGTGGTACTGAGATGGCGCAGGGAATGCGCTTATCGGGGACCAGAAAGAGTACGTTGAGGCAGGCATAGATCAGTGAGTATTGACCCCGATTCCACACGTGCGCTGAGGCGGTTCCTAGTATCTTGACGAAGCCGGTTTTTGAGCCGAGTCTGGTGCACATGTTGACGATTGCAGACGAGCGACGACGGCACGAAGGATGGTGATGGGACGTTGGTACCATTATTTTTGTACACACGAGAGTCGGTCGGAATGAGAATCTTGAGAAGGGGGTGTTTTTGTTGTGATCGGGTTGTGCCGAGTCCGTTCCCCTGCCGCTTGTCAGCTGCGCCTGTTGTTCCCGCTTTTCAAAGCACCACACATTCACACCTCGGCGCACAATGGCTGACACCGTCGACGAGGCCCGCGTCGCCGTCGACAACGACCGCAAGCCCTCCCCACCCTCCCCGTCCCCCTCGCCCGACGCAAACGAGTGCACAGGTGCGTCTATCCGGCTGCAGCACGGCCTTGCATTATCAAACCGGCCCACCTTGACTTACCCTGCACCCGATGCTAAACTACCTCACCCATCCGAACAGAACACACTCTCTCCAGGAAACGAGAACGGGAGGTCTCTCTCGAGCCTGCGACACCCAGAACCGCCACCAGCGCTGTACGTCTTATTCTCGCCTCGCCCCCGTGGCACATCCTTGACGTAAATTCACCCCCAACACGCTCCTTTCTCCGCTTCTCCAATTCCCATACTAGCACGCGCACGACGTGAAATCGCCTGCAAAGAAGGGTCGGGTGCATCTCGCTACCACGCTCGAAGAGGACGCGCAGGACGGCCAGAGCCAGTCGCGCTCTCGGACGCCGTCCCACCCGCATTCGCCCGTGCTCAGCGTCTCGCCGCCGCACGACGTCAAGGTCCGGCAAATCAGCCAGGGCGTGGAAGACATCAAGTGGCAGCAGAGCTTGGAGCCCCAGCCGGACCAAGACGCTGGACTCGACGCGCAAGCGCTGAGCATCGCGCCCTCCCAGGACCAGAGTCACATCGAGGCGACGCAGGTCGTCTTTGCATCCCAGTCCACGTCGGGACCGCCAAGCTCGTTCGTTTCCGTCGAAGACGCTGCCGAAGAGGCGGAGGAGGCGGAGGACACGGCTTCTAGTCTCCCACACACCCGACGGACCTCTGAGTCGGACGGTGGCGAACCCGAGAAGGGCCTCAAACGCAAATTAGCAGATCGCGCGACCAGTTTGGGCGCAGAGAGTGGGCCGTCGACGCTTACGCCGGCAGCCGAAACCGCGAAGAGGCCTAGGGATGACGCACACAGGGATGATAACCCACGTGTCTCGAAGCGACCGTCGCCGCCTCCCGAACAACACGAGGAATCAGCGCCAGCCCCACCCCCGAAGGCACCTGCACCGAAACCCGTGCGTTTTCCTGTTGTATCGCGCCATGTCGTGTCCACTCAATTTGTTGTAGGGCGGGTTCATGTCGTACGCTTCTACAGCGTCCCCGTTTGCCTCTGTCAAGGGACAGAACGTCTTCTCGAGCGCTCCGCCCAACGCCCAAAAACTGACGTCCCCGTCTACGAAACATGTTTCATTGCCTCTTGATACCACCCCTATCCATGCCTCCTTTACCTCCCCATTCAGTCGATCGTCGTTTGCGGCATTTGCATCATCTCGGACCCCTCCACAACCAGCCACGCCAGCCACCGCCACCAAACGGTCGGGATTCGAGGCCTTTGCGGGATCTACTTCCCCATTTGCGTCCGCCTCTCCATTTTCGCCTGCGAGGTCCAAATCACCGCTGGGAAACAATAGCGGGAAGAGCAGCATACTCGGACGGAGCAAATCCCCGACGCGACGGGCGGTGGGTGTGAATACGTTTACGACGTATGCAACCGGAAGCCCGTATGGGTTTTTGGCACCATATCCGAAACGCGCAAGAGCAGAGTCGCCGAATGGGGGCTCTTCGAGGAGCTCGTTGGAGGGGTCGGCGTTTGGCGTGCTCGGCAATGGCGAAGGGAGTGGAAGTGGCGAGGATGAGGGTGATGTGGATAGGGAAGAAAGCGATCGCGCGCCGTCGACGTTTGGCGAACGATTGCGGGCGAGCAAAGACGGCGACGAAGAACAGAGCGAGGAAGAAAAGGAGAAATTGACGGAACAGGAAGGCGAGTTCAGATCCACTTGATGGCCCCGTGCAGACTGTTGAGAGCGTATTCAGTGATCACTGGTGAAGAGGAAGAAGAAACGCTTCTTCATGCGCGTGGCAAGCTCTATTCGCTTTGTCCACAAAATCAGTGGAAGGAGCGGGGAACTGGCCTACTGAAGCTCAACGTTCGCCGAGCAGACGGGGGCGGAGCTCGCCTTGGTTTGTGCCTTCCCGAGAGCTCGTTCCCATGCACTAAATCGAGCATTCCTTTTAGTAATGCGAAAAGAAGCTGTTTACAAATTGTTGTTGAATGTACCGCTATTCCAGGGAATGAAGTGTTTCCTGGCGCAAGACCCGCGATATATACGATTCAGTGTTATCGAGGACAACAAAACCGTGCACTATAATCTTCGGGTAGGCTCACATCCCACTTCATTACCTGGTCCTACCAACTGACCGTGTTCTAGGTGTCCAACGCCAAGATTGCTCAAGAACTGCTCGAGGAGATCAACGCCAATATCCCCCCCTGATGGACAATACTTTGAACTCTTTCACGACTTTACGCCCCTTCGCCTCATCTAAGATTAATGTTGCACGTATGTAAAATTACGATCTTTTCTTGTAATTACTCAAGGAGAGATCCACGTTGACAGTGATAGAAGGTGTAGTGGATGTTAGAGAGCGGATGTTTGGACTTTTTTTTTTTTGACCGAGATCCTTCCACTCGACATTGCATCCATTAAATTAACGGTATATCATACACCTTTTATTGCTAAGGAGTGACTTTCCATCGTCCTACCAACTGGTTTCCTCTGAGGACCAGGAGATCGCGCAACATCTGAAGCGAGTCCTTGACGACGTTGAGCTTACTTCCGGCCACTTCGTGCCACTCGACGGGAACTTCTGCCACGGGAATTCCGAGCTGTTTGGCGAGCAGGAGAAGCTCGACGTCGAAGATCCATGTTGCAAGGTGCTGAGCGGGGAATATCTGTTGTGCAGCGCGCCGCGTGAACAGCTTGAAGCCGCATTGGGTATCGCGGATATGTCCAACGCCGACTATGCGGAGGATGGTATGGAGTCCGTACATGAGGATGTTTCGAAGGAGCGAACGCTGTCCACGCGTGCGTCAATGATCCAACCAGACATACGACGCAAGACACGACACACCTTGACGACCGCCTCGGTCCCGACGAGGTGTGCTCTACTCCCCACGACCACCGCAGGCTCGTTCCCGGGCGCCAACGCGTCCATCGCCTTCCACAGCACCTCTAGGTCTTCAAACCGACTCGCGCCGTCCGCGTCGACCATCAAGAGACGGTGGCCGCGCGCGTGGAGCATCCCGTGTCGCACCGCTCCGCCTTTTCCGAGGTTATGTTCGAGCGTGATGACGCGGATGTCGGACGTGGGGTTTTGAGCGGCGAGTTTGAGCGCGAGGGCGGAGGTGTCGTCTTTGGAGCCGTCGTCGACGATGAGGAGCTCGTGGGTGCGTGTGGGTCGTGGGTCACCGTTGGCGCGTGTGGATGTGGATGTGGATGAGGGGGCGGATGGGGATGCGCGGAGGTGTGCGAGGGTGGTGTCGAGCATGGCGGGGAGACGCGTCGTTTCATTGTAGGCGGGAATGATGACGCTCAGATCGAGCGAGCCATTGTCGGAGAGCGAGGGGAGCGGGAGGGGAGTCGTCGGGGACGTGTGCGAGCGGTAGGTCTTTTCCGACGGCCGCGTCACGATGGGGGCCGGCGAGAGCAAGACGAGGGCTAGATAAAGCTAGGAGTGATCAGACGCGAGCGGGACGGGGGAGGTCTAAGAACAGGGTCAGACGAAGAGGCCCGAGGGCTTCCCCTACCCAGAGGTCGTGTCGTCTTTGCCCACGACGCAGCACCTCCGGAGAGACGGCTCGAGGCTCGAAGAACAAGGATGAAAAGGGTGCTCATCATGCGAAACGTGCGAGAGAATTTTTACAAGGAACGGTTTGACTCACAGAGGGCATCAGAATGGCGAACGCCGCGGCGACATAGGCAAGCAGAGGTTGGTCCATTGCAGGAGGACTGGGAAATTCGGGAATGCTAGCAGCTAGTTTGTATTCATACAGGAGGACCGAGGTGAGAGAAAAAGAAAAGAGAGCACTGGGTCCCGATGGACGGTGTTGAACTGCAAGCCTGTGTAATGAACGCGGCGGCCACGTCCGTGAGACAGTCGCGAGGTGCGCTAGTAATACCCAGGGATTCAAAGTTAATTACTGAACAACTTTCATGATATATGTAGGTATATGCAAAGCTCAGCGGCTCTCAAGCATATCCGCCTTTTCCTCGGACCACGTCGTAGGCACCTCCACCTTTTCCAAACATCCTACGCAGGTCTTCCGCCAACACTTCCGGCGCTTCATGAGAAGCAAAGTGTCCCCCACTCTCATGTTCGAATTCGGCAACAACCCGTTGGCCCCGCCGAAACCAGCTACAAAGTATCAATCAGGATCGTTCGGGAGAGGACGGCAGAAACGTACGCCTTCGGAAATACATAGATATCTTTGGGGAAGAACGAGGCACCCATTGGAATTTTTGGATAGGGCAGTGACAGTGGCGTATCCGCTTGACCTTTCATAACCTCAAAGTAAATCCTCACCGACGCAGCCGGGCCTGCACGAGAGAACCAGTAGATGGAAATCCACGTCAGAACTGCATAGGATTAGTACCGCTTTGCATGATCTGGAGCACGCCATACCATACCTTCGTCGTCTTCCCAGGGATAATTGTCCGTCCAGTTGTGCAGTTTTTCGTAGATCCACGCGAGCAGGCCAACGGGACTATCAGCCAACGAGTAACCGATCGTCTGAGGTTGGGTGCACTGAGTCGCGAAATAACCGCTGCCTCGGTTTTGGAACCATTGTGTGCGTGCTAGGCCTTCCTTCTCTTTCGTGGTCCATGGTGTAACTAGAAAAGAAAGAAATGACAGTGGCTCCCGGAGGGGAGATGGGGGAAGGCCACTGAAATGACTGATTGGGTGTCACCATTTCGGGAGAAATGCTTACAACTCACAATGGCGTGTTTGTGTGCCAGGCTTTGTGATGCTTTCCGCCGTATTCCACAGCCATGGTAGCAGTAATCTGGGAGAGGTGCCAGTGAGTAACCTGGAGGCTGGAATGAGACTCGTCTGTAAACGTACGAGGCTTCCCCAATCTCCGCCCTGGGTGACTACAAGTGAAGGTCAATCTGACGGTTGAGAGAGGTTTCGTAGCATGAATTACCATATTCATGATACCCTAATGCCAGCATGAGCTTGTGGGCGACCTGTGATTCGGAACGAGCGATCAGATGTCTCATCTCATGCTATCTACCATTACATACCTCTGCAAACTGATTCTTTGAGAAGCCTTGTTTGCGAGGAGCTTCAGAGAACCCATAGCCAGGGAGACTTAGTGCCACTACATGAAAGCTGGGGTGCTGCGGAGACGACGCAGTCAACAACGGGAGTAACTTTCGGACTTCATAAAAGCTTCCTGGCCCTGTGACAGAGGTTTTCTGTTGGATCACTTTGAAATACGAAAGAACAAGAATCACACTGACATCCATGGCAGAAGAGCAATGGAATAGCGTTCGTCACGGTGCTCTTTTTGTGCACATAGTGAATATTCAGTGTCCCGAAGCCGTCGACATCGATGTCTCTCGTGAACATGGGCAGCTCGTCGTTGAGTTCTTTCTCGTGCTTGCGCCAGTCGTATCCGTTCTTCCATCGTTCCGTGAGTCGTTTGACATCGGCAAGAGGAACACCATATTTCCAGTCAGCACTCTCGAGCTCGTCCGGAAAGGTGGCGAGTTCGAGCTTCCTGCGAAGGAGATCGAGTTCTTGGTCAGGGATAGCGATCGTGAATGGAGACTCTGTCATTGCAGGGGCGACCTAGCACTTCTTCGAGGTGACTGGGAATCTGGGATTGCTGATAAAGGGCTTCGGCAAGTCATGTCGACACCAGACTAGTACTAATATACATGCGCAGCATGCTCATCTTCCCGCGCGAGTCATTGACTCGGGAACGGGTAGGTGGCGATAACTCGGCTTTGACTAAGTTCTTCTTAGTCCGCACAGAGTGGATACAGTACAGCTTTGTGGTCACTGAGCAAACTTTTTGCATTTGCAGCGATCCCGCTTTCATTTGTGCAAGGCGACTCACTAGCATGAAGGAGGCGTTGCAATGGTCAGCGAAGTGGCTGTCCAGGCAGCCCAGCCTCAAGCTATCTGACAACAGCTGATGAGCACTAGAAGGTCGCGCAGTATCTGAAGCGAGTCCTCGACGACGTCGAGCTTGCTTCCCGCCACTTCATGCCATTCGACAGCAACTCCTGCCACGGGAATCCCTAGCTACTCGGCGAGCAAGAGAAACTCGACGTCGAATATCCATGTTGCAAGGTGCTGAGCGGGGGGTGCCTGTTGTGCAGCGCGCCGCGTGAACAGCTTGAAGCCGCATTGAATATCGCGGATATGTCCAACGCCGACTATGCGGAGGATGGTATGGAGTCCGTACATGAAGGTGTTTCGAAGAAGCGAACGCTTTCGGCGCGTGCGTCAATAACCCGACCAGATATACGACGCAAAACAAAACAACAAAACGACATGACATACTTTGACGACCGCCTTGGTCTTGACGAAGTGCGCTCTACCTCTAGATCTTCAAACCGGCTCGCGCCGTCCGCGTCGACCATCAAGAGACGGTGGCCGCGCGCGTGGAGCATCCCGTGTCGCACCACCCCACCTTTTCTGAGGTTCTTCTCGAGCGTGATTGTGCGGATGTCGGTCGTGGGGTTCTGAGCGGCGAGTTTGAGCAGCGAGAGCGGAGTACAGTTCACAATGGCCAATGGCGTGTTTGTGTACCCTGCCTTGTGATGCTTTCCGCCGTATTCCAAGGCCGTGGTAGCGGCAATCTGGGGAAGGTGAGTAACCTGGAATGGAACTCGTCTGTAAATGTACGAGGCTGCCCCAATCTCCACCCTGGTGGCTACAAGTAAAGGTCAATCTGACGATATTCATGATACCCTGATGCCTTCCAGGAGGCAGATGAGGGTTGTCGAGGATGTCTCGTCGAACAGCAGAGGCCGGAAGCTGCCCGACATCACTCGCTTGTCACGCCCCTATGTCCGCACGCCGCGCTGCAACGAGAGATGAACGACCTTCCGAAGAAGCTGTCCATAATGCCGCGGCCAGCGGGGATGCTTCTTGCGGGGTACAGGGATGAGGGGTGCCATCACAACGATGCGTGCTGGTTGAACCTAGTCCTGACATGGATTTTCGTCTACTGGTTTTCTTGTAGAGTCTCCCGGATTCTGTAGTAGTAGATGGACCTGCTGGGGGACAAGCAGCTGCAAGGATCAGTGAGCATGGGCGTGATGAAGAGCAAGCCAGGACAGCAACCTGGGGCCGCCCACCCCACTGCCATCCCGGGCCGTAGCGTCATAGTGCCTGGTTACTACGCCCAGGGTTGCATGTTGGGTGGAGAGGTTGACAGTGAGCCAGACCGGGAGGGACATGGGGATATAGCACCTTGCATGGTGCCTCAATATTTCAATGCAGACCCGAGAGGTACTCCAACTGCAGAGCCGAGGGACATCTTTGCAAAGCTAGGGTCGAGCGGACCAAACACGTCAAGTGGGTGCACGTGATCTCAGACGTGAAAAGTTCAAAACCTTCAAGCCTCTACTTCACCTCTATTCATTCGAATCTGCTAGTGGTCACCTCCCACAGCATCAGGCTGTGTTTGTCTGGACACCTGGTAGACCCCATTCATATACAAATGTTACAATACAACACTGGCACACTGATAGAGAAACCACCTCCCTAGTGAAGGAATAGCTGCCCAAGTGCCAACCACCTTGTTAGCACTGAGACAATGCCCTGTGACAGATTGGAGCACCCACCACACTGGCACCCTGCTCACTTGCTGGGATCCATCATACGTGCCTCCCAAAACTCACTCATTTCACCCTGTGTGATCCTCTGTGGTGCTTCTGAGCCACATGAAACTTCAAACCATTTGCCAGTAAGATGGCTAGTGCCACAGTCATGGACCAGGCAAGTCATGACATGGCCAGTCTGGCTATCATGATACTCAAATGATTTTCCAACAAGGAAAGGTCCTGGTTTTGCCAGAGTGTCACTGGACTCAGAGGCTGGGATATCATCATTGATGTTATCAATGTCATCTGGAAACAGTGCCTGTATGATGTGGGGGGGGAGGTCAGATTGTTTAGATAATGGAGGTGTGTCCAAGTCTCTCAATATCCTCTCTGACCTGTCATAACATGATGAGAATCAATTGACCACATATGTGAGTACTCACGCAAGTTGACTTGCTTTACCCATGATTATGTCCTTTTCAGGGTGTGAGTCAAGCTCCAGGCTAAGGCCACAGCGCATAGCAAAGCAAGCAAATGTGACCAAAAATTTGCTGTTAGGAAGAGTTGATGAGATTGAAGGCCAGTGTGAAATGCAGCCAGCACACTTACTCTTTAGTGGTAGTGGGATTTGAGCTGAACATAGTTTGACATCTCTCAAAGAATTCTTTTTGAAGGTTTGGGTCTGTTGGCAAACCATTTGGTTTATCTGGTTGTTGCCATTCAAGGCATGCAACATCATAAGCTGCTTGCTGCTCTGCCTGACTCAGGGGGCGGATTTGAGATGACAGGGCCTCATGAAGTTGATGGCAATGAGCAATCTGCTCAATCATGTTCTTGGTGTAGGGGTTGTCTAGAGATGAACACTGGGAAGTTTCTGCCATGGTGAGATGATGATGGGATGAGCTTGCAGTTATAAACCCCTTTGGGTCAGTGGAGTCTAAAAGCTTGCTTTTGATGACATCATGCCTGCCACTAATTCGGAATTGGACAGATTCCTTTTCTGGCCTTTTTTCACATGCTTCCTGACACAGCCTGAGTATGCTAGTACTGGTATGGAGAACTTGGAGTGGTCATCATGTGGTCTCATTTTCTGCACCCAGTGGAACCTAGTCACACCCATTCCTTTTCCAGCTTACCATAGCAAGTCAATGTTGTACATTCAAAGTGCATGAGAAGGGTACACCAAGGTCGTGGCTCAACTAGTAGCCGACAACACCCCATGAACAATCCAATACTCGACCCATTCAAGCATATCCATCTTTTCCTGAAACAACTCTGTATGCACATCCTCCCTTCCCAAACATCTTGCGTAGATCTTCCGCAAGCTCTCTTGGCTTCTCATGGGCCGGAAAGTGACCTCCACTATCATGATCGAACTCTGCTGTGATCCGGTTGCTTCGTCGGGCCCAACTACCAAAAAGGGGGTAAATCAGGATACCTTGAGACAAAGGGGGAAGTAACTCACGCCCTTGGAAGGACACCGATTTCTTTGGGGAAGAACGAGGCACCCATTGGAATAGTTGGCAATGACGGCCGCTGAAACGTCGGGTTCGATGTACCCTCCATGACCTCGAAATAGATCCTCAATGATGCGGTAGGCCCAGCACGAGAGAACCAGTAGATGGAAATCCACGTCAGAACTAGGTTGGATCAGTTATGCTGCTCGGCGAGGACAGGGTCTCTTGCATACCTTCATCGTCTTCCCAGGGGTAACTGTCCGTCCAATTGTGCAATTTCTTGTAGATCCAGGCAAGCAAGCCGACAGGACTATCCGCGAGTGAATACCCGAGCGTCTGGGGCTGGGTGTCAAGGCAGTGCACATATGGGGTACGGAAATTTGCCTAGAGCCGGATCGATGGTCCGCGGTCCATTGAGCGCCTTTTCGTGCTGGCGCCAGTCGTACCCGTCCTTCCATCGTTCCACGAGCCTCTTGATGTCGGCTAGGGGAACACCGTATGTCCAGTCCGCGTCCTCGAGCTCGCTGGCGAGTTCAAGCTTTCGGCGGAGGAGATGGAGTTTGTCGTCGGGAACGGCGATGGTAAACGGTGTCTCGGTCATTGTGACGTGGATCGAGACGAAGGCGATGCACTGCGGTCGTCGTCGGTAGTCCTATATACTAGCTGAGAAGCCGCCAGAGAGAAAGCGCAGCACCGGGCCATTCCCACACAGGTAACTCGGAAGCGAGTCAAGTGACTGGCTCGGCCCATATCGTTCGGCACGATCAAACATGCAGCTTCCCCAGCAGTGCAACTAGAACAAATGAGGTATATTGTATACGTACATCATGATGAGATTAGAAAGGACACCTGGTGAGTCTAGACTCATATGTCGCTGCAACCGTACAACACAAAAGCTCACTGGGGCAGCTGATCTTGCCAGTGGGCACGGCTTCCCGGACCCCGTGCCAGGAAACACAGATCTTACTCGCCCGGGGAATGCTTTCGTCCAACGAACGGAGTGGTCACGTATGAGTCGAAGACGCTGAGACATTGTGAGTGGAACGCTGACAGTATACTTGAATAACTTGACACGATACTTGTTCCCTCCATAGCTACGTTTCCGTATTCGTCCGAGGACCTAAATGAAGTAAGTGAAGTGGGGAACTTGCTCGCTCTCCAGGCGCTGCGTCCAGCGTCCAACGCCGACGAAGCCCCGGGTTTGGCCTCGGTTCCTGACCCGCATTCTAAGTGTGCTCACAAGGCGTTGCATGGAGCGTCAAACCCAGCACTCGATCTCGCCAAAGATTGAACTCAGTAATAGCTCCTCGATGTTTCCATTTTGGACAGCAACGTTTCTAGCAGCGCAAAGCTGATTCCATCGTATTGGTAGACGACATATAGACACCCGAATATTCAAAGACCTACGTGGATGAACAGAAGCCACGTGGCGAAAGACGCTCTGCCACTATCTCGGAGACGCCCAATAGCTCCGTGCAGCGCTCGTGCAGCCTCCCGATAATCTGGCCTTGTGCCGTTCCGAAAGAGTTGCTCGTATACGTCCCTTGCCACACCAGGCGCAAGCTTATCGCTGATTGACCACATCGTACCAACGACTCCCCCGTAACCCCCAAACAGCATTCCCGCCGCAATATGGATGGCCTCATCGGAGAGACGGCCATCACCTGTCGCCGTCTCACATGCGGAGAGAAAGGCAAGCCCACCATGGGGACGTGTCAACGCGATGATGTCACGCAGCTTCAAGCGGCGTCGATCGGCGAGGCAAAGTCCACTCTCAGTCGGACTTGCAACATCTTGGATTCCGTGGCATGCAAAATGAACCCAGTCCGCCTCCTTCATCAGGGCAAGTACTTCCTCGACCGTTCCGGCGGGGGATTCCAGGAGGGTGGTGTGTGCTGAAGGTGAATCCCTGATTACCGCGGCAATGTGTTCCAACTCGGTGGCCACACCTGGAAGGTAGGGCAGACCATCTGAGCCTGGCTGACGAACAGCAAGGAGGCGAAGATTGCCGCTAGGTGCCACATCAGGATCGGGTGACAGCCCAAGGATGCTGAGAGCAGGGACGTATGATGAGACGACGAAGTCGGATACTTTGTGCCCAGGTTGAGAATGCTGAACGCCATAAAAACCAGCTGCATGGATAGGAAGAAACACGAAAGGGCCAGTCGGACACCAAAAAATGCGTGACAGGTCCCCAGGAGTCTGCTCGGAGACAGATGGACGGATCAGCTAGGAATTCAACTGACACGACATCACGTACTGGGAAAGCCAAGGCATCCAGGACTGGTTTGACTACACCGTTCCACAAGGTGGATAAGAGTGGCTCCCAGCTAACACAGCCCCGTGTTGCACTTTTCCCCTCCCTGTCGTCACAACGTATGACACGAGCGTCACGAAGTAATTTCTCCAGCATTTTCACAAGGCCCGCGGATCTCTGGAGAGTGAAAGTGGAAAGTGGGACGTGAATTACATGAGCCACGTCAGCAAGAACAATCAACGCATCGCAGCGGGTTTCTGCAGCGTTGAGAATCACCACCGGTCCGGAGTGTGCTGAAGCTCGGAGCTGAGAGAACTCTTTGCGGAGGAGGAATTGCTCAAAACCAGGAAAGCGTCGAATCTCCTGGAGTAGTTTATCTCGTTCGATCGCGAGCGTACGGTGTCTGTCGGCCTCTTGCTCCAAGGAATCTGTCATACGATGTGCTGCACTTTGAGTCTGTTCCAAGAGTGCGGACCAGAATTTTTCGCGAGTGGCACCAGCATGCTCTAATGCGGCGGACAGTTCCCGAAGTCTACGAGCATGATCTGGATGAGCAGACGACAACTCTTCGTAGGAGCTGCGAAGCTGAAACAGCTCCCCCCAAACGATCGATCGTCCTTGCTCGAGCCACTCCACAGCAGTTTCCGGAAGTCCCGAGTCCAAAGCTATAGCTGCTGCCTCCCGCACCACATTGGCACCTTGCATGAGTTCAAAGAAACGGTGAGAGAGAGAGAGAGAGGCCAATCCATGCGAGTTGAGGAAAGAGGGAAATGGCAGTAGAACATGCATGGAGGAGAGAGTGATGGTGTATAAGTCGAGCGCATGAGATCCATTTCTGTGATGCACGAAATCGAACACTAATAGGGCCGATGGTGGCAGAAGCAGCATGGAAATATAGTGAAATTGCTTGCTCGAGGTTACTCAGTTCCCCGAGGCGCTCGAAACGGGCTTTAAAGGAATTTCCGAGGTTGTGAAGACGGTGAGGCCTGTCAGGGTGACCATGAGGAGTGAGGTCGACAGCATCTCCGAGTGTCGAAATTGCGTCCTCGAGGTCACTCAGCTCCCCAAGGTGTTCGAAACGGGATTTGAAGGAGTTGCCGAGATTGTTACTGTACTTTTCACACGAGTTGGCCACGTGGGAAAATTGGTCTCGAAAACGTGCTCCATCTTCCATCAGCTCCGCTTGCTCAACCACTCACTGGATTGCGTCGGAAAGGATACCGTTCGACTCGCGCACGGCCAGCGATTCTGTTCCATATCGACCGATTCAGATCGAATGACTTTCAATGTTTTCGGTATTTTCAGGTTTGGAGGCTTCCATGCCACAGAGAGCTACTGACCTCCAACGACCTCGCAGGGGTATGGAAAGGTCGTTAGACCAGCCCAGAGATGCAATGGGCTCACCTTACGTGGTCCTTTTGATGCCAGCTGCCCACCCCCGGCTTTGCATGCGTGCTCACCTGTCTGCGCTCGCCCTCACCATCTTCACATCCCTGGGCCCCTCCTATCTTGCCCTGCCCTATCCCCACTTGCCACCACCTGAATCAAAACACGTCCATCACCGTGCATGCATGCGCTCACCTCCCCCCTCGAGCATGTTGCATAAATACGAACGTGAACAGCAAGCGCTGTTGCCGTCCCCTCGTCATCCTCATCATGCAAACGTGCGAGTGCCGCCGCCATCGCCTATCGCCCCCTTGCCACCTCTATGCAATGGAGACGATGAGGATGACATGCCCTCGCTGTCTCCATCTCCATCTCTGTCTCCCTTGTCTTTGCCCACCTTGCAATGAGGATGCTATGATGGTGATGATGCGACGACACACCATCGCCCTTTCCCTCGTCCTCCTTGGCACCCACCTCGCGAAGATCCAAGTCTGTTCCTGGTGCTCTCCCTGAGTGACATGATGGTGAGGGTGAGTCGGATGGGCACACCCTCTCCCTCTCCCTCTCACTGACGACCCGTTCACCTACAAACGTGATTATGAATGCTGAAAATGTGTCTGCATTCACGTTCGTATATGAGGTGTCATGGTTACACTCTCGTTCACCCTGAGTGCACAGAAGCAATGGTACAATGTACACGATTGTGTGCATTGTACCATTGCTTCTCCCACCCACACCTTCATCCTCGTCCTTGTGCCACACCTTCGTCTTTATCCCTCACACATACCCACATTCAGACCCGTGGTACAGCCTAGGTATTCCCTCAAGCAAGTAGTACTTAGGTCTACTAGTTTTCATGTATTCCACACATTTACATACATCTCAAATATACAACTTTGAGAACATGAAGACTGTCGAGTCTGAACACTCTGGGATCATCCCGCATGTCTGAAAATGAGAATTATTGAGATCGCTAGGACCTCAATTGCGCAGGGACAGGAAGGGAGTGTGATCCTAGTGGAGACTTACTAGGACTCTGGTAGGTTCTTGGTTATGACAAAGGAGTAACTTGAGCGTGGTGGGAGTGAGCTCAGAGTACAGGCGATGGGGGAACGAGAACAAGATTGTTCATTATTGAGACTGGCTGTAAGGCCGGTCTCTTATACTGCCTAGTACC
>JBBPRK010000133.1:0-36234 GCA_038093075.1 Boletus patriciae
AGGTATTGGAGTAGTTTCTTATTTATTAATTAATTATTATTTTACTAGAATTCAAGCCAATAAAGCAGCTATATTAGCTTTAACTATGAATAGAGTAGGTGATATGGGATTAAGTATAGGATTCTTTGCATTATTTGCCTTATTCGGATCTGTTGATTATTCAACAATTTTTAGTTTAGCACCTTTTATGAATGAAACAGCTATTACTATAATTAGTTTATTATTATTAATGGGAGCTATGGCTAAATCAGCTCAAATTCCTTTACATTCTTGGTTACCTGGTTCAATGGAAGCTCCTACACCAGTTAGTGCTTTATTACATGCTGCTACACTAGTTACAGCTGGTTTATATTTATTAATTAGATCTTCTGCTATTTTAGAATTTAGTCCTACTGCATTATTAGTAATTACTTTAATTGGTGCAAGTACAGCTTTCTTTGCAGCTACTTGTGGATTAGTACAAAATGATTTAAAAAGAATAATCGCTTTCAGTACAATCTCTCAATTAGGTTATATGGTTATGGCTGTAGGTTTAAGTCAATATAATGTAGCTTTAATGCATGTAGTTAATCATGCTTTCTTTAAAGCATTATTATTCTTAGGTGCTGGTGCTGTTATTCATAGTTTCGCTGATGAACAAGATATTAGAAAAATGGGAGGTTTAATTAAATTCTTACCATTTACTTATACAACTATGTTAGTAGGTTCTTTATCTTTATTAGCTACTCCATGGTTATCAGGTTTCTATAGTAAAGATTTAATAATAGAATTAGCTTATGGACAATACAGTTTTTCAGGAATTTATGCTTATGTATTAGGAAGTTTAACAGCTGGTTTAACAGCTTTTTACTCATTCAGATTAATAAGTTTAGTATTCTTAACTGTACCAAATGGTATTAAAAATGTTTATTTAAATTCTCATGAATCTAATTTTGCTGTTGTTATTCCTTTATTTATTTTAGCTTTATTTAGTATATCATTTGGATTCGTTTTCTCTGATTTATTTGTTGGAGTGGGTTCAGATTTCTTTGCTAATTCTATTTTTATTAATCCTAATAATATCTCTATTATTGAAGCTGAATTTAGTTTACCTTTAATAATTAAATTATTACCTACATTATTATCATTATTAGGTGCTACAAGTGCTATATTCTTATATCATGTATATCCTGATTTTATTATTAATTTAACTGATTCTGCTTTAGGGAAAAAAATTTATACTTTCCTTAACGGTAAATACTTCTTTGATGTAATTTATAATTATTATATCATTTCAGCTGGATTATTAACTGGTAATACTATATCTAAAGTTTTAGATAGAGGTGTAATTGAATTAGTAGGTCCTTATGGTTTAGCTTCTGTATTAGAAAATACTGCTAATAATATTGCTAAATTAGATACTGGTGTTATCACTACTTATTCTTTATACATTACTATAGGTATATTATCATTAGTATTCTTAGTATTCGCACCTTTATTATTTGATACTTACATTATATCTGAATTTAGATTAATTGTTATCTATATATCAGCTTTATTCTTTTCTTTATTACCTAATTTATCTAATAAACATTAATTTATATATATATTATTTTAACTAATCTTAATAATTAATTTATAAATAACCTATAAATTCAAATTATAACATAATAGAACAAATTATAAGTTAAAGTTATATAAAAAATATATTGAATATATTAATTACTCTCCATATAAAAATATTTACAAATATTAATAATATAAATACTTTACTTAAATTATAATTATAAAATCTAAAATTAATGATTATATTATATAAGTAATGTGTAATTATAAACTACAATAAAGTAGAATCAATTAAGTTATATATATAATTAAAATAAATTAATATAGACAAAAAATACTACATTTAGGAAATAAAAATAAAGACACACAATAAAACACAAAACAAAAAGAAAACATGTTAACTTTATTATTAATTATACCCATAATAGGTTCTCTATTTATTTTATCTATTCAAGAAAATACTTTAAATAGTAATTCTAAAATGAGAACTATTGCTATTACCACTTCTTTAATTAATTTATTAATTTCTATTTTCTTATGGTTAAATTTCGATTCTAATACAACTCAGTTTCAATTTGTATCTGAATTTGATTACTTAACTTTCGGGCATTTAAATTTTGGTGTTGATGGAATATCTTTATATTTTGTATTATTAACTACTTTCATTACTCCTATTGCTATCATTTCTAATGCTTATAATATTAATTCTAACTTAAAATTCTTTTTAATTGCTTTCTTAATTTTAGAAACTTTACAATTAGCTTTATTCTTAGTGTTAGATTTATTATTATTTTATATATTCTTTGAAAGTGTATTACCTATTTTATTTATAGTAATAATTGTATATGGATCTGGAGAATTTAGATTTAGATCAGCTAATTTATTTTTCTTATATACATTATTTGGATCTTTATTTATGTTATTAGCTATTTTACAAATTTTTAATTTAGCAGGTACTACAGATTTCCAATTATTATCATTAGTTGATATTAATGTAGATGCACAAAAAATTTTATGGTTAGCTTTCTTCTTAGCTCTTGCTATTAAAACTCCTTTATGGCCATTCACTGGTTGGTTATATAGAGCTCATGCTGATAGTCCTTTAGCTGGATCTATTTTATTAGCTGCTACTATATTAAAATTTGCTACATATGGTTATATCAGAATATTAATTAATTTATTACCTGATGCTACAAATTATTTTGGTCCTTTAGTTCAAACTATTGCTATTATTACTTTAATTTATGCATCTTTAACTACAATTATTCAACAAGATACTAAAACTCTTATTGCTTATTCTAGTATTGCTCATATGAGTGTTGTTATTTTAGGTTTATTCTCTAATAACATTCAAGGTATTGAAGGAGCTATTTTATTAGCTTTAGCTCATGGGTTTGTTTCTCCTGCCTTATTTATTTGTGTAGGTGGAATTATTTATGAAAGAACAGGTACTAGAATTATTAAATATATTAGAGGGTTAGTAACTTATATGCCTATTTTCACTATTTTATTCTTTATATTTACATTATGTAACACTGGAATACCTTTAAGTTTAAATTTCTTAGGGGAACAATTAGCTTTAATTGGGATATGGGAAGTTAATCCTATAATTTCAGCATTAGGAGCTACTGGTATAGTATTATCTGCTTGTTATTCTATCTTCTTATATAATAGAATATCATATGGAACTTATTCACCTAATATGAATAATGTAATTGTATTAGATATTACTAGAAGAGAATTTATTATTTTAATTTCTTTATTAATACCTACAATATTATTAGGTATATTTCCTAATGTAATATTAGATTCAATACATGTATCAGTATCAACTATATTATATAATATATAATAATAATTATATAATTATATTATTACAACTTAAATATTCAGATTTATTTGACTTTTATCCCCTCCTTATTTTATAGATTTATATATTTTTATATATTTTTAATATAAAAGTATGAGCTGACAATACAATTTAATTATATTAAGGATACAATCTGATATTAATATTTTAAATTTTTATTCAATACTTCAAAATTAGTAAGTATTTATTCTTTTTTTTTTTCAGCTTTTATTTTAATAATTTTTATATTGTATCGTATCCCATATATTAACATTATATTTTAGTATTTAATGGATTATTAAATAAGTAAATAAAGTTTATATAATAAATATTCTATTACTATATAGAGAATTAATCACTTTATTTATATTTTTTCGAAAATGTTTAATTAAGTTAGTAAAATAACTAAAAATACAGCAAACAAACAATTGGAAAATAATCAAAGAAAAATAGGGAAATTAATACCTTTATTCTATTCAAGTTTAAAACAAAAATTATATTTATCTATATCTATGAATTTAAAATATAAAGGAACTGAACACAATCCTTCATATGTAGTAGGTAATTTTGATGGTTTCTTTAAAAATAATTCTAAAACAAAAATGAAATTTTTCAGAAGAAAATTAAAAAGTTTACAATTTTATAGTAACCAAATAAAAAATTGTCAGAAAATAAATAATTCTTTAGATTTAGTAAATATAACAAAAGAACAATTAAATACACAATCTAAAATAAATATAAATTCAAGATTAAATAATGTAAGTCAAATTAATAATAATATGATAAATAAACATATTGATAATAATATAATTAATAATATAAAATTTCCTTTAAATTTATTAGTTAATAATAATTCTAATAATAATATTAAAAATATTAATTATATTAGATTGATTAGTAAATATTATCCTGATTTAGCTGTAAGTAAAAATAATATTTATAAATTTAATTTAAATAATACTAGATTAATAAGAAATATATATACTTTATTACATTCAGCTTTTATATCAATGCAATGTTTAATTAGTCAACCTAGAATATCTTATATAAATGATAAAATATTTATTCAATTATTTTTTTATCCTGATGTTAAATTATCTAGACATTTGAAAGCTAAATGGAGTCAAAATATAATTAATAAATTATTAAATAAGTTAGATTATCAAACTAAAAAAGAAATTACAAAGTTATTTAAATCAACTTATTTTAATTCTAAACAAAAAATTATCAAATTATTTAATAAATTAAATTTTAATGAACAAAAAGAAGTAGTAAGAAATTTCACTATGCCATCAAAACAAATTAAAAAAATAATCGATATAATAATAAAAAGAAATGAATCATTAAAAATGTCAGATATTCAAGCTCAAAAAAGAATTAAAAGATTATTTAATAATGCATTTATTAATTATAATAAACCTATTCATTATTCTGAAGATAATTGTAATATCAATAAATTACAGAATAATTCTATGTTCTTAAATATTTATAATCAGAAATTAAAGATTTTATCTCAATTATTAAGTAAAATTTTTAATAAACCTGTTCATTTAGAATTAATTAGATTACATTATCCTTTCTATGATCCTAATATTATTGTTAATTTATTATCTTATTTATCTGAAAATGTTAAAATTAGAAGATTATTAGGTAAAATTTATAAATCAGCATTAATTACTAAACCTACTGCTAATGTTCAAAGAAAAAGATTCTCAGTTATACCTGGTTATTTAACTGGATTAACTATTAAATTTGCTGGAAGATTTCCAACACAAAAAATAGTGCCAAGAAAAACAGTTAAAACTGAAAAAATAGGAAGTTTAGCTAGAAAAAAAGCAGTATTGGTAGAAACTGCCAGATTTTCAAATAAAAATAGAAGAGGTTCATTTAGTATATCTGTATCAACAGGATTATATTTAAATAATTTTTTAAAATAAAGATATATCTTGTTTTATTTAACTCTTAGAATTTATATGGTTTATATTAACTATATTAACTTTTTATTAAATATTTTTATTAATTTAATTTTATTTAGATTAGTTAAATTATTTATTAATCCCCTGTTATTCTTCGCAATTAATAGCGATTAAATACTTATATCTATATACATTTATATTTATAAGTACGTGAATAAATGTATTATAAAAAAATTTTATTTATACTGTGTATATTTACGTTTTTATTGATTTTTGTTCAAGGAACTCTGCCTTTAATTTTTAATTAGATAAAATTTAGGTCACAAATTCTAGGTAAAACCTACTTAAGTATTAGTACAAACTATTAATATTTAATGAATTCAGCCTTTAGTTGTAATATATAAATATTACGAACGGTAAAACGTAGGCATAAAATTTAATTTTACATATGAAAAATTTATTATTAAACATTTTAGCTTTTGGAGCTATTCTTTCTGGTTTATTAGTTATAACTTCGACTAATCCTGTGTTAGCTGTTATATTTTTAATTTCAGTTTTCTTTAATATTGCTGGGTATTTAATTTTATTAGGTGTTGAATTTATAGGGATATCATATATTTTATTATATGTTGGTGCTATAACTGTATTATTCTTATTTGTAATAATGATGATTAATATAAAATTAACAGATATTTTAGAAACAGGATCTCAATATACACAAAATTTCCCATTAGCATTAGCTATAGGTTCTTTATTTATTTATATAATATTCACTATATTACCTTTCCAAATTAATAATGTATCTATTATTTCTATGTTCTTTGATTTAACTAATATTATTAACAGTTTATTCTTAACAGTGAATAATACATCTTTAGTTAATGTATTAACTACATTTAATCCTTCTATTGCTGATATCAGTATTACTAACTTTTTACATATTGAAGCTATAGGACATAATTTATATACATATGGTGCAGCTTTATTATTAATCTGTAGTATATTATTATTATTAGCAATGGTAGCTACTATTTTTATATCTAGAAAATCTAGATTCTAATATTATAGCAAATAAATATAACCAAAATATAATTATAGTAAGAAAATAATTAAACAAAAATTAACAGATTTAATATTTAAAATCCCCTCCAATTTTATTTATTATTTAATAAAAATATTAAGTAATAAAATAATATAAATTATTATATTAATGTTATATATAATCATATTTATAATGTCTAAACATAAAAGTATAAAGATATATAAATTAATATTTTGATTGTTTTTATATAATTTAAAATAGTATATTAAAATATTTAATTTATAATATATTTGTATAAGGGTATTTAAAGATTTAATGATTTTTATTAGTTTATTAATATTAATTGTGGCTATTGCCATTCCTTCTATTAGAATGAATTTGTCTCCTAATTTATTTATAAGATTAACTGCTATTATCTTTATCTATGCCGCAGGTTTATCCTTCAATTCCTTATATATTCAATCAATTGAATCAGGTTTAGGTATATATAGTGGTTTATTCCATGTAACTATAACTTCACAATTAATAGATATCTTTATATTTATTATAGGTGCTTTAATATTAACAGCTTGGCCTATATTTAATAAACATCTATTGAAAAATAGTTACAAAAATAATTCTAATTTTAATTTAGAATCAGATAAATTAACTTATGTAAATAATCCAGCAACTGAATATTCTTTAATAGTAATATTTAGTAGTTTAGGATCTTCATTATTATTATCATCATCAGATTTTATATCAATGTATTTAAGTTTAGAACTTCAATCTTTTGGAGTTTATACTTTAGCTACTTTATATAGAGAATCAGAATCAGCTACTGCAGCAGGATTAAAATATTTCTTATTAGGTGGATTATCATCTTGTGTGATACTATTAGGAGTAGCTTTAATTTATTCATATTCAGGAATTACTAATTTTGAATCTTTATATAGTTTAAGTTCTGTTTTACATGCTTTTACAATTCATGATCCTGTTTCATTAGGTATAACATTAGGGATTATATTTATTTTCTTAGGTTTATTATTTAAAATAGCAGCAGCACCATTACATAATTGGGCTCCTGATGTTTATGATAATAGTCCTACTATAGTTACTATTTGGTTAACTATAATGCCAAAAATAGCTATAATATTCTTACTATTTGAAATAATAAATGGATTAAATTTATCAACTTCTTTATTAGTATTAGATAATATTAATTTCTTACCAGCATTTTTCTTAAATTTTGCTAAATATAAAATAGTAGAAATTAAACATTTATTATTATTAAGTGCTTTATTATCTTTAATTATAGGTACAGTTGTTGGATTATCACAAATTAGAATTAAAAGATTATTAGCTTATAGTACTATTTCTCATGTTGGATTTATTTTAATTGCTTTAGCTATAAATTCAGCAAGTTCAATAGAAGCATTATATTTCTATATAATTCAATATAGTTTAACAAATTTAAATGTATTCTTAATCTTATTAGCATTTGGATATGTTATTAATAAAAATAATTTAATTAATAATAACTTAATTAATTCAGATATTAATTTTATATCTCAATTAAAAGGACAATTCTACCATAACCCTATTTTAAGTTTAAGTTTAACTATTTGTTTATTCTCAATGGCTGGTGTTCCACCTTTAATTGGTTTCTTTTCTAAATATTATGTATTATATTCTGCTATTGATAGTCAATATTATTTAATGGCTATTATTGCTATATTAACTAGTGTAATAAGTGCTTCATATTACATAAAAATAATAAGAGTAATCCACACAGAAGAAACAAATGCTAAATCAAATACTACGGAAAGTAATGAATTAGTATTAAATAATTTTCATAGTTTCTTAATATCTAGTTTAACATTAGGAATATTATTATTCTTAATTAAACCTACAATAATTTTAAATAGTGTACAGTTACTATCAATTTTATTATTTGATAAATATAATATATCATGAATAATATAATGACATTATTTATAGTTTTACCTATTTTAGCTTTTGTTTTATTAGCTTTAAATTTTTTATTAGCTCCTAAAAATGCTTATGAAGCTAAAGCATCTGCTTATGAATGTGGTTTCTTAGCTATTGAAGGACAAACTAGATCTACTTTCCAAATTCATTTCTATATTGTGGCTATGTTATTCTTAGTTTTTGATTTAGAAATTTTATTATTATTCCCTTTAGCTGTTACTTTATATCAAGTAAGTACTTATGGATTTGTAATAGGATTAATCTTCTTCTTTGTATTAACTATAGGATTCATATTAGAAATAGGCTCAGGAGCTATCTCTTTAACTAATACTCACGAATAATCTTATTATTAAATTTTATAATTTATTTATATTATAGTAACCCTCCCCTCCTTTTCAGTATTAAATTCTAATAAATTTTAATTTAATGAATAATAACTTAACTATTAAAAATTATTATTCTAAAAAATATAATATTATAAACCTAAATTAAAAGAAGTTCATATAATATTATTTTTTGAAGGAGAGGTGATCCGATTGGTAATGGTGGTTCTCTGTAAAAGAATTGGTCTCAGACCACATTAGGTTCGATTCCTAAACTCTTCAATTATTAATATTTAAATTAATATTATTAAGAGATATTTACTTATAATATATATATAATATAAATATTATAAAATAATTCTTATAATATATGATACTATTTTTTTAAGACTGTAGCATAATTGGTTAATGCAGTTCGCTCATAATGGATATTATAAGGGTTCAATTCCCTTCGGTCTTATTATAAGTTAATAGAAAGGGTATTTGGTCGAGTCTGGTTTATGGCGCTCGTCTTGAAAACGAGTACTCCTAAAGAGTCGTCGGTTCAAATCCGACAGTGCCCGTATTACAAGTAATAAAAAAATTATGTAATTAATTTTAATTAAATAAAAAATTAATTATTCATATTTAATTTTAAAAGAGATATAAAATATTGTGAAAACATATATAATAATACAATTAATATTTAATTGTACAAATTTTAGTAAGAATTTAATTTTGGTTCCGATTGAACGTTATTCAGTAGTTTTAAGACATGCAAATCGTTGTTTCTGATAGTAAACTTTAGTTTATTCTAAGAAATAAGGTGTAGAGGTGAGTATAGTAAATAAGATACCCTATAAGTTTCCAGAAATAGGAGATAATTAATCAGAAAAGAAAATAAATAGTCTTAAAAATTTATGAGTATTTTCGTATTGTATTAATCTAACATTAAAAATAAAAATTTTAATGAATTATATTAATATAGTTATTTCTAGTATTATTATTTTTATAATTATTTATTATTTGACTAATTAAGCATATTAATAATTTTAAATAAGGTGTTAGGGATAAATGATTAAGGTAAAATTAGCTATTTTTACTTTAAAAGGAATTTTTCTGCTTTAGGATTCTATTTACTTTGATTATGATAGTTGGTAGTGGTAACGGCCTACCAAGTCTACGATCAAAAGCCAAGTTTTACAGAACATATGGCCACATTGGGAGTGAAAATACCCCAAGTAATATAAAATTACCTGCAGTCAAGAATATTAGTCAATGCTCGCAAGAGTGAACTAGCTAACTGAAATCTTAATTTTAAACATTAAGATAAGGTAAGAGAAAATAATGATATTATCTTACTATTAGTGTCGTCTAAATTTGGTGCCAGAAGACTCGGTAAGACCTTAGACGCAAACGTTAATCGTCATAATCAGGCGTAAAGGGTGTGTAGGCGGCTTTAAAAAAATATAATTATAATATTATAAAAATAATAAAATATTATAGCTAAATAAATTATATTCTAATTAAAGCTAGAATCTAAAAGAGGGTAAGCTAAACAACATAATTAATTGGGACTGACAACTTATAATAATGTGGAGTACTAAAGGTTAAAGCTATTTATCTACTTAAGATTGACGCTCAGAAACGAAGGGGAGAATAAGAAACTTAGATTAGAGACCTAATTATCTCTCTCAGTCAACGATGAATGGTAGTCATTAAAAATTAAAATATAATAACAAAATAATATATAATTATATATTTATTATATAGATATTAGTGACGAGGTTAACACGATGACCATTCCGCCTTGTTAGTAAGACTGCAAAGTTGAAAACAAAAAAATTAGTCGGTCTTGAAGCAAACGAAGTGAAGCATGTTATTTAATACGATAATCCGCGTAAAATCTTACCAGTTCTTGTATATTCTTATTAATGTTTATTTTAATTGATTAAGTTATTGAAAAGCAATTTTCTATATCTTTTTAAATTAGGTAAATTATTGTAAGATTACAGGTGTTGCATGGCTGTCGTCAGTCCGTGTCGTGAGAAGTTTGGTTAAATCCGTAAACGGACGAAATCCCTAGTATTAATTTATACATAATACATAATAGTGTTGATAAGATGCTAGTTGGGGCTAAGACAAGTCATTATGGCCCTCATGAACTGGGCTATAGACGTGCCACAAAAACTTTTACAAAGTGATGCAATTCTGTCCTTAAATAATTTAGAAATTCTGAATTAAATTTAAGGAATAAGGAGGAGCTAATCATTAAAGAAAGTTAACTATTAAATTAGTTGAATTGTCATCTGAAACTCGGTGACATGAAAAAGGAATTTCGAGTAATCGTTGATCATTACGCAACGGTGAATTAAGCATTCAGGATGAACTAACCGTCTGTCGCTGGGAAGGAGCTTGATTTTAAGGAAGATGTGTATTGTTCTTATTTTCTTATTTTCAATCTATTTGATAGAAAGTATAAATTAATTTTTATATGAGTATTAAAATAATAATTATAAGTACTTAAAATACTTAATTAATTAGTACAAATTTCAATTTTTAATTCTTTTTTAAATTGAAGTATTAGTTTAAGATTAGATTTTCCTTAATTGGATAAATAGTACATGCTTATTAACTATTTGAATATATTATTACTCAATAGTAACATATATAATAATATATAATCTGGTTTAATCTAAATTTATAAACGTGATTGTTAAGAAAAAACTGAACCCAACGAATTAAATTGAGTAACATCTCAAAAGTCATAGCAAGGTAGCCGTACTGGAAGGTGCTGCTGAAAAATAAAACGAAGAGTATATAACCCCCCTCCAATTTTGTTTAAATTTTAATTAAATAAATATATAAATTATATTATATATAACTTAAGAAATAAATTAGGATTTTATTACATTAATTACTATAATAATCTAAATTTAATATTATAAATTTTAGGAGGTTAGCTGAGTGGTATAGCAGTAAATTTACACTTTACAGACAGAGTTTCGATTACTCTACTTCCTATATCAATACAGAAATATTAAGAAGGTATTTACAATTGTAATTATCTTTAATTAATATTTAATTAATTATACTAGTAAAATTTTATAATAATTACATTCTCTTAATAAGTATGCCGTAATCTCAGGTAACCGGGTAAATCTTAGGCATTTATGCTAATAGCACTTAAGAGTTCGAGTCTCTTTACTTATAATTTACAGTTAAATAATCTGATACTTAATTATTTAATATTATAATAATATTAAAATTAAGTTAAAAGTAAGAGTTTCTGTGTTTAACAGGATAAACTGAATAACTAGTTTTTATAACACATCTTTAGCTTAATGGAAAAGCATTTGCCCGCGACCGCGAAGCAAGATATTTATTGGTTCAAGTCCAATAAGATGTTAGAGATATATTAATTTATATCTTTAAATTTTAGTGGTATTTAATTCCACAGGTCAAAATAATAATAATTTAAACAATGAAACAAAAACAATTTATATCATATTCATTTAATATTTCTGAAATTGTAGATATTATCTATGATGAGTTATTAATTAATAATTCTGATTTTAAATTTATTAAAATATTAGTAAAAATTTATGATCAAAATAATGTTTTATTAGAACCGCATTTTTTCTATAAACAATTACAAACAAAAAATAAATTATCTAGATATAAATATCATATTAATTTGAATAGAAAATTTAAAAGTTTTAAAGATAAATATATAAAATCGGAAATTAGTTTCTTCGTAATTGATATCAAACTTAAAATTAAATAATGAATATATTTTATTTAATTTACTATATATATACTCCCTCCTTCAATTAATTTTGTTTTTATTAAGTTTGGTGGGGAGTTCAATTAAAAATTTTATAAAGTCAAATTTACAAATAACATAATATTTATATATGCTAATAATATTAAAGCTATAAATATTATTACTAATGTTAATAGCAATTATAAATAATATGAAAAAGTATAATATTGGAATAATATTAAATTTATCCATAAGAAGAAATGACCAAATAAAGAAATTTAGTACAGGTTGCGTTAAACACAATAAAATATAACATAAGAAATTGGTCTTGGGCTAAAGAATAAACTTAGTAATAAAAGTTTAAAAATAGGGTAAATTGACTATGGAATATCCCATTATTTCTCTGTATAGATATTAATTTCATATGATATTGTATCTTCTATGTGTATGTCAAAACATTTACAGAAAAAATATAATCGGAATTAAAACCTCACAAGGGTAATAATTGATTGTAGATCTGAATATTCTATAATCATCAACTAATAAATCAAAAAAATTTGTACTTGTATTATTTTAAAGGTTTCTATTGATTTTTATACATTTTATAAATCTGGTAACAAATTATCTACATTGGTTGAAAGGTTTGTGTAAATTAATTGCATATTTATAGATGTTTGACTATGGAATATACCATTTAAATAAGGAGTGTATTTTTAAAAAGTATTTAAAATATAATTTCGATATTAATCACGTATAAAGCGATTTTCCAAGTTTTAAGATTTTTCTCCTTAAAATTTCTAAACTACTATATAAGTGATTAAAAAGTCTATATCTAGATGTGATGCATATAAACACTAAAGTTGATAAATTTATTATTGAATTGAAATAAATTATTCAACAGATTCTTAATACCTTGTAAAAATTTATATAATGTATTATTATTATGTATTTATTATTTTTATTCAAATATTTAGATTAAATCAATATTAGTCTCTCTATATTTAGGTCTATAACCTTCACTTATATGTTATACGATTAAAAAACAAATAGCCTATGTTATTTATTATTGGCATTTGGAAAGATTATTAACAACATTTCCTTTATTTCATTTCTTTATGTTTTATGATTATATTTATTATACATTAAGCTTACACTTCATCTTATTTATTATAGCCTATTTTAATATTAGGAAATCTTTTTAAGGAATATTCTAAATTAGAAGCTAAAGATAATAGAATTTTATTATATATGTATTCTTTTTCCTTTAGTCTTTTAGCTTTAATATTTATTTTAATAATTTGGGTGTTTTTACAATGTATAATAATCCCTACCTTTTTTAAATAGAATTTTATTTGGTTTTCTTACCAAACATTATTTTAAATAACCCCCTCCCTAATTAGTGGGTAATTTCCATAGCATTTATTGGTTAATCCCATAGTCAAACTAAAATATAAAAACCAAAATGAATAACATTTGTTTAAAACAATTACAAGCTTTAATTACAGATCTTGAAAATAAATTAGTTAAAACAGCTAATATAAAATCTAAAATTGAATTACTATCGGAATTAAATGCCTTAAGAAAACAATATAGCGATTTAATCGAAGCTGAATTCGAATCTCTTGAAAGTAAATATGATAATATTAACATAAGTAAAATTGCAAACACTAATAAACAAATCGATAAAGCTAGCAGTAGAGGTAAATTTATGCAAGATTATTTCTATAATTTAGAAAAAGAAGCTTTCATTAAAGATTCTGATTATTTAAAATTTATTGAAAAATTCTGGTTAGAAATAGTTGGAAATTTAAATCCTGATGATAGAATAATTACCTGATTCTTAATCCAAATGAATGATACTTCAGCTAGAACATTAAATAAAACCGAAATCTTAATTAATACTCCTGAATGTTTAAATAGTTTTAAAGAAATTATTAAATATAATCTTAATAATGTCTATAGCCATTATTTATTACCTGAAGAAGATAATCAAATATTAGGTTTTATAATGAGATATAAAATCTTAAAATCTAAATCAAATATTTCAGATACAGTAACTAAAAAAGCTTTAGATATTAGAAAAGGTCAAATACAAAGAACTGTAAAAATTAGAAATATTAATTATCCTTTATCAACTAATACAATAGATTTCGGAGATATTCAATATAAACAAGATAATTTAAATATTATATTAGATACAAATAAAAACTTAAAATTTGAATTCGATAGAAAAGAAGATTCTCACATCATTAAAGTATTTAAAGATAATAATTTAATTAACACTTTAATAGATTCCTTTATAGATTTAAATACTAATTTATTTAAAAGAATTTCTAATAATTTAACATATTATATCAAAGATGGTGAAATTATAATAAAAACTAAGGAATCTAGCCCTAAATTTATTTCTAAAGCTAAAATTGATAAAACATACACTGAAAATTTCTATACAGCAGATATTTAAACTTTAACTAAAATTGATAATGAAGGGAAAAGAGATTTCGAACCTTATTCAGTAGCATATTATGATGGAACTAGTTCTAAATCTTATTATGTTACAGATTATAATAATTGGAATGAAATGTTATATAATTTCTTTAATGATTTATTTAAATTAAAATTAAAAAATGTAGATATTTATTTCCACAATTTATCAGGATTCGATGTAAACTTCATATTAAAACCTTTATTAAACATGGAAGGTGTAAAATCTGATATAATGTTAAGAGAAGATAAATTTATTCAAATTAAAATAACATATGGAAAATTTAGTTTTAATATTAAAGATTCATTATTATTATTACCAGGTTCATTACATAATTTAAGTAAATCTTTTAAAATTGAAACTCCTAAAGAAATATTTCCTAGAAAATTATTTGAAAAAGAAACATTTCCAGCTGATTATATTACTGAAACTGTTCCAGAATATAATAAATATTTTAATCATAGTGAAGTATCTTTAGATGACTATAATAATTATTGTAAACAATTTAGAGGTAAATATTGGTCATTAAAAACTGAAACATTGATGTATGTGGATATCGATTGTATAGCTTTACATCAAATTTTGATTAAATTTAGGAATATGATTTATGATAGATGGAATATTGATATTAAACATACACCTACATTACCAGCATTATGTTTCAAAATTTATAGTTCAAGTTATATGCCTAAAAAAACCATCCCAATAATTACAGGAATCCCTTATAGAGATATTAAACAATCTTATACTGGTGGAGCTACTGAAATGTATATACCATATGGAGAAAATTTATATCATTATGATATTAATTCATTATATCCAACTAGTATGTTCAGATTTGATATGCCTGTCGGTAATATTAAACAATTTACAGGGAATATATTAGATATAATGGACAATCCTTTTGGTTTCTTTAAGTGTAAAATAATAGCTCCTAAATTTCTAAATAATCCTATATTACAAATTAGATATAATGATAGAACTATATCACCTTTAGGTACATTCACTGGTTGGTTCTTTTCTGAAGAAATATTCAATGCTAAAAAATATGGATATACATTTGAAATCTTAGAGGGATACTTATTCGAAAGAGAAAATATCTTTAAAGATTATGTATCTGTATTACATGAAATGAAACAATCTTCTGAGAAAACATCTCCATTATACTTAATAGCTAAATTATTAATGAATAGTTTATATGGGAAATTCGGTATGACTGATGATTTAGGTAATCATGTAATTGTAAATACTGATAAATTAGATAAAATTGTTGAAAGTAAAGATAAAATTACTACAGTGGAACTAGGTGAAGATTTATATTTAGTTAGTTACCATGATATCAATGAAAATAAATTCATAGATGATTCAACAAACTCTGATATTTCTGTATCTGTTGCTTCCGCTATAACTGCATATTCTAGGGTCATAATGACTCGATTCAAAAATTTACCTGATAACAAAATGTTCTATACTGATACTGACTCAGCTGTAATGGTAAAACCATTAGATGATTCTTTAGTAGGTAAACATTTAGGACAGATGGTATTAGAAAAAGAATATAAAGAATTTGTAGCATTAGCACCTAAAGTTTACGGTGGAATTACTAATGATAATAAAGAATTAGTTAAAGTTAAAGGTTTTAAAAATAAAATCTCCTTTATTGATTTAAAATCATTATTAGAAGAAAATAAATCTTTAGAGTTAAATCAAACTAAATGGTTTAGATTTATTGATAAAGGATCTATTTCAATTAAATCCCAAATATATACTTTAGTACCTACAGCGAATAAAAGAAATTTAATTTATAAAGATAATAAATTAGTATTCACTGAGGCTTTTATATTAGATAATGAATAACTTAATTTAATCTCCCCTCCTCTGCTAAATTCTGTAATTTAAGGGTAAAATAGCTGAATTCCTAATCGGTAATTATCAGTTCGAGTCTGGTAAGAATTTATAAAGGTTTGATGAGGATTGATCTTATTGGTTTTGATCCAATATTCTTTTGTTTCGAAGACAAATGCTTTACCCATTAAGCTAAAGATGTCTTATAGTATTTATTAAATTATATATTAGATAAAAGTTATTTCATATAAATTATTAATTTTCAAGATTTATATTTTTCATATAATTTGGTTTATACGAGTAATCAGATTCGAACTGATCATATCTACTTGGAAGGTAGAGGTTATAACCAACTTAACTATACTCGTGTATTCTCTTTTTTAGGAGCCTCTACTACTATACTCGTTAGATTTAAATTTATATCACTCTTTTAATTTTAATTTTTTTATTATTAATTTTATGGAGGGGAGATAAAATTTAAATTAATCAATTAATTAATATTTAATTCTAATTAATATTTAATTAAAATTATGAGTATAATAATAAGAAAGCAATCATTAATGAGAATAATCCTGTAGCTTCGGCTAAGGCGAATCCTAAAATTGCGTAACCAAATAATTGTCCTCTTAATTGAGGGTTTCTAGCAGTAGAAGCGATTAAAGAAGCAAAGATTTGTCCGATACCTAATCCGGCACCAATTAAACCTGAGCAAGCTAATCCAGCACCGATGAATTTTGCTGCAGCTAACATAAGTATTATAAATATATAATTTAAAGATAGTGTCTGACGTATATTATAATTTAAATAATATTACTCTTTTAATTAGTATAATTATTATAATTATTTAGTATATTATATACTTTTTTTTTTAGTTAAAATTTAGCTTATTTAATTTATTACGAGTCCTACCAGATTCGAACTGGTACCTTACTAAGCGACAATTAGAAACTCTACCTATTTAAGCTAAGGACCCTTTTTAAGTTTATTTTATTAAGTTTATTTTAACCAAGAACAAGGCGACTCGAACACCTAACAATGATTTTGGAGATCATTATATTACCAATTATACTATGCTCTTTAATTAATTATAATATACTTCTAATATAAAAAAGTATATTAATACAAATAATGATTACTATAAAGGAAGTAGAGAGATTCGAACTCTCAACCGTATCATTAAAAGTGAAACACTCTACCTTTGAGTTATACTTCCAACTTACATACTTTTAACTTAAGGAAGATATACATTTATAATATTTTTATAAAACTGAATAAGTATAATTTATTATATATATATATAAACTTAGTAACTAGAAATAGAACCCAAATTATAATAATATAACTCTATTTTGAGTTACCCCGATTCGAACGAGGAAATTCTTCGCCAAAGGAAGACGTTTTGCCAATTATACTATAACTCATAAACAAAACATTTATATATTTAATAATTAATTAGTTTATATTTTCTTCAATATACTCTTTTATCTTTTTTTTTGTATTAATGTGCCTAAAGGTGGACTTGAACCGCCAACGACTTATTACAAGTAAGCAATTTTACCAATTAAACTATTCAGGCTTTTATAAAAATATTAAATATAATTAAACTTAATTAAATAAATAAAATGCCTCGGAATGGAGTCGAACCACTGTCTTTCGATCTTCAGACGAACGCTTTAACCCTTAAGCAACCGAAGCTTATAAATATTTTTATTTATAATATCTTTAGAATTTGGAGAAAGATAGACTCGAACTATCATTACAGTAGTGCAAGTACAGTTGATTACCAATTATCAGATTCCCCCTTAATTAAGATTATATAAATTATAAATCTCTTTTAAAATAATAATTAATAATAAAATTTTAAAAATGTATAATATTATATAAATTAAATTAGTTTTATTTTATATAATTATTAATAAATATATATAATTAATATTTAGTTCATGTTATTAAATAATTATTATTAGTTTTAATCTTTTCATTAAGTATAATATATATGTTATTTATAACAAAAATATACCTTATAATATAATACAATATATGTTTTAATATAATTTTTATAAATTTAACATATTACAAATTTTCTACTTTATTTAATTAACTTAGTAATTAACTACTAATAGGAGGGGTGCAAATTACTATTATTCTTTTTTGTTTATAAGAAAAATAAATCAATAAACTAATTAATTATTATTACATTGAATCTACCCAAGCTAAGTAGTCTTGAACTGAAACTGCTTCTACAGCTATAGGCATAAATCCATGCCATGTACCACAAATTTCTGAACATTGACCATAGAAAGTTCCTGTTCTTTCAGCTAAGATAGAACATTGATTTAATCTACCTGGTGTAGCATCAATTTTTAATCCTAATGATGGTACAGCAAAACTATGGATTACATCTGCACCTGTCACAATTAATCTTATGTGGCAATCTACAGGGATAATCATTTTATTATCCACATCTAATAATCTAAATTGACCTAATTCTAAATCTGATTCAGGGATCATATATGAATCGAATTCAATAGATTGTCCACTTTCTGTTACATAATCACTATATTCGTATGACCAATACCATTGGTGACCTACTACTTTTATTGTTATAGTTGGTGAAGTTACTTCATCTAATAAATATAATAATCTAAAACTAGGAAAAGCAATAACTGTTAAAATTAAAGCTGGAGAAATAGTCCAGATTAATTCTATTAAAGTTCCATGATTAAGATATTTATGAACAATAGGAGAATTATTATAACTATAGAAGTAAACAATAGAACCTAAAGCCCAGAAAACTCCTACACAAATAACAATTAAATAAAAGAAAATAGAATTATGTAAATCAATAATACCTGTAAAGGCTGGTGAAGCAGAATCTTGGAATCCAATTTGCCAAGGTTGAGGTGCATCATTATATAAAGTATTTAAAATTGATATATTTTGTAACATTGTTTGTATTTAAAAAATTTTTAAAATCTATCAGTCTTAGTTTAATTTTACAGTATTATTATTTATTTGTATTAAATATTATAAATTTTACTGAGTTTAATACCTTATAAATATACTTAATACATAAGTATAATATTATACTTAGATAAATAAATTTATCTTAAAAATTAGGTATACTAAGATTTATCTTAATCAATTCTCTTATTAAAAATTTTATTATATGTTTGTATTAATAAATCTTTTAATAAAATCGAAGAATAATTGTTTTGTTCCTTTTAATATAAATTATTAAGAATAATAATCTTAATTTATTATATTAATATAATAAATAATAACTATTAAAATTAGTTTTATATTAAAAAAAGTAATAAAATAAATAATTACTTATTTACTTATTACAAATATTATTATTTTGTTTTGTTTTTATTTTATTTTGACAACCTAAAACATCAAGTCTATTTTAAAAATTAGTAATGCTAAACTTACGATTTTACAATCAATTCATTTGCATCCTATCTAAGAAATGATCTATTTCTTTATTTATGGATTTTTAATTCTCTTTGTGTATTATTACAATACTTGTAACTCATATTGTTAAATATAAGTAATATACATATAAATATTTAAATACTTTCTATCAATATAGAATAACTATAGTATAAAATTGTAGTATATATATTTTATACCGATTACAAGAAATGATTAAAATTAGGAAAGTAATAATAACCACTCGTGATAGTTAACAAAGATAAATCCATTGATAGTATCTAGGGGATAGATTCGAACTTGATATACTTTCAGTAATTATCTAATATGTTTGTGGCTACCCAACTATGCAAAGTTATATAATTTGATTAAGTTAATTAATAACTTATTTTACAAATTATTTAATATTACAATTGGTACACTAGAGAAACACAGCCTATTGGTCCTTTCGTACTAGAAGGTCTCCCCCTTTTTACTATTTGTCCCTCAAAAGGATAGGGACCATACTGACTCACGTCGTATTAACAATTATGTTATCATAAATGCTCTTTATCATTTATTTCTATTTTTCACAAAATAGTTCAGACTATGTCATCATTAATATATAATATTAACGCCGGAAATTCGTGTCAGGCTTATTGTTAGTGAAACTCACCTGTTAGTCGTTGAACCTTCTTCATAAACCAAAATATATTTATTCTGTTCACTTTATAAAGCTCGGCTGCAAATTAACTTTAATAAGTCTTCCTTGCAATTTCTCCGGTTTTCCTCCCTAATTAGGAAGGGGGCTATAATATAACCCAACTCATGTAATTTTTTAATCGGCGAACAGCCGAACCCTTCCAAGGTTTTGCCCCTGGAGGATAAATTAAGTCGACATCGAGGTCCCAAACAGCCAGGACAATGTGTACTCTCGCTGGCTATTAGGCTGTTATCCCCAGCGTAACTTTTATCAATTGATCCCTGTCTATTCCATAATATAGCAAAGGGTCACTATGCCCTACTTACGTATCTGTTCGACTATTAAGTCTTTCAGTTAAGCATGCTTACCGTCATTGCACTCTACAGAATCTTTCATGATTCATTAACCTCCATTTAATGTCTAGCATACCTTATTAATGAAATATAAGAATTGTTTTTAAAGTAATTATTATTAATAATAATTAACAATATAAAATTATTTGTCAGAATATTTCCCATTTAATTAAACAGAAAATATTATCTAAAATTTTAATCTATTTGGATGTACTTTGCTACTCTATTAAAGACGACCGCCCCAGTCAAACTGCCAACTAGTCAGCTATTTCCTCTTAAATTTTATAAATAAGAAGATAAATACCAGTTCCACCTCAGACCTAAGGTTTTCCATAGATGTCTAATCGACTCCCTATTATCTGTATAACCGAGGTTATAGAACTTTTTATATGATAACTAGCTACAGTAAAGCTGCATGGGGTCTTCCCGTCCTCTTTGAGGTAACCCGCATCTGCACGGGTAATTCAATTTCACTGAGCAAGTTGTAGAGACAGTGAAGCCATCGTTAAATTATTGATACCGGACCACATTTAATGGCCAATTTATTTTGCTACCTTAGGATCCTCATAGTTAAGACCGCTATTAACCAATTTTTTGTAAAGAAACAGTCACCCATTATTATTACTTATGAATATGGCATTGGGCAAATCTCACTACCTATACTATTATTTTCATAATTGCAGATAGTTGTGTTTTTAGTAAACAGTCGGGGCTTCCGATTTTGTGCCACCATATAAATAAATTAATAGGAGTTATTAAATTACTAAAATTCATGGTTCCTCTTATTGTCAAACTTATGAGGATAATTTGCCGAGTTCCTTAACAACTTTTAGCTCTACGCCTTAGTATACTCTACCTACGAACCTGTGTCGGCTTAGGGTACGGTTGTGCTTAGAAACTATACTTAAATAAAATTAATCTAAATCATTAAATTACTTATTAATCAGCTCTCACTAAATTATATAAATTAATTTAACTTCTACTAATTTAGGATTTTTGCTTATACAAACATAAAAATAAATAATTAATAATAATCAAATGACTAATTTGATCTTATTTAAATACAATTTATATTATTTTTTGATATAAAGGTTTAAAATTAAAACTTAACTTTAAAATTTATAAAATTATAAGACTAAATTAGAATATAGAATCGAAGTTATTCAAAAACATCTTTTTCCTGGCCCCAATTAATATAAAAATCTACTATAATATTTAAAAATTAAATACTATAATCATATTAAATATACACTTAATATAATACAAGAACAATTCAATATTAGATCTAATTAAATGTCTTAAATTTAATTAAAGATAATCTTCTATCCTTATAATTACTTATAAAGAAATTCTATGTGTAAAAAATTATTCTCCATGTGGACTTTCAAAGCTATACTCATCAGTCAAAACGTTGGTTTTGTACCTTAGAGACCGCATTAACATTAGTAGATTTAATCTTTAGCTAATAACCCTTTCGTATTCGGCGAGAAAGTTTAAACTTTCTTTTTACGTTACTCATGTCAGCATTATCTCTTCAGATTCCTATTTTATAAACAATGTAACACTGTCAATTTTAGGTTTGTATTCCTTTCCTAGAGGAATATTTTCTATAAATTATCTGAATGTTCTACTACCTAGATTTTAAAAATAGTAATTTATTATTCTATCTTTAAAATTAACACGATATCGGTTGATTATTTAGACCCGTTAAATCTTCGGAGCAACAATCTAAGGGCTGATACGTTGATACACGTTCATTATAAGTAGCGACTACCAGGCTCACTTTTCAACTGCATTCAATTTGTAACTTCCTTTATTTCACTTAATAATCATTCGGGACCTTAATCAGTGTTCACGGCTGTTTCCGTCTTGACTATCCAACTTATCATGAATAGTCTGAATATCTACCATCTATTTATGTAATTCCGAGATTTATTTCCATTGGTAAGATTTTTAAGTCCCCGCAAATTAAACTCCTATTAAAATTAATTAATATTCGTATGGAATTACCGTGCTGTACCTCCATAAATATTGTGTAGATGTCATACTAAAATATGTTTCGTAGAAAACCAGCTATCACCAGGTCAGATTGGCATTTCACCGCTTTCCAAAAATCTTCGGAGAATAATGCAACATTCACCCGTTCGATCCTTTAATAATCTGTTCTTGGAAAGATCACCTGGCTTCGGGTCTAATAGCAGTAACTTACCCCATATTGTTATTTTTATTAAATAAAAATTTTATTAATATAGTCGCTTTCGCTTAGGCTTTAAACCTTGCTACTTCTATTAACTTGCTGACCCATTATGCAAAAGGTACGCCATTGTCACGTTCCAAATTTTCATTTTTTGACTTTGACTGCTTATAGAGTTACTAATTCATGATCTATTTCACTGCGTGTTATTTACATTCGTTCGAACAATGTTCGATAAGAACTAATATTATTTGTATCTTTATTTCTATTTTTACAAGTAATATTATTCTACACTCTTTTCAACTTTTCCCTCACGGTACTTTTCACTATCGCTAAATTTATAAATACTTAGCCTTAGAGGATGGTTCCCCTATATTCCGACAAGTTTTCTCCCATCGTACTTAAATAATAAAATCTAACATATAAAATACAGGTCTCATTATAAATTCACCTTCTTAGTTGTAATCGTAATTACTATGTATAAATTATATAAAAATATAATTAATCATATCTATCTATTTCTATCAAGCATTTATTTCTTATAAATAATAAATATTTCATTATTAGTTATATTAATTTAAATTGTAAAAATACACTATTAGCTAATATTCCTTCATTAAATCTAATTAAATTTATTTGACTAATTCATATATTTTTAACTTAATTTTAGTTTTAATTATACAAGCTATAAATTAAATTTATTTATTAAGTTTACTTAATATTATAGTGATAATTTTTTATTATAAGTTAGATTTTGGCTAATCCGATTTCACTCACCATTACTTTCGGAGTCTCGGTTGATTTCCTTTCCTTTCCTTAATGAAATGTTTTACTTCAGGAAGTAAGAATAAAAAGGTTTCCCTTAGGATTGTCTCATCTCGTAATTTTCTTATTTCTAATAAAATTATATTACTACAATTTTATTAATTATAAGCAATATGTAGACTTTTGGCTGTGGAGCCTCCTTTTATATAAATTTGCTAGTAATCCTTAATAACCCCTTTAAAATACTCATTAATTATTAAATAATTATTTGATGTTGTACAATATTGTCATCGATACTTTTATATTTTTATTAAAAAAAAAGATTAAAATAAAAATTTTATTGAATAAAAAAAAATTAATTAAAAAACATAAAAGAGGTAGGATTAGTTTAATTGGTTAAAATGACGTCTTGTGGCGACGATGTTCAGAGTTCGAGTCTCCGATTCTACCCTTATAAATAATTTTATAATACTTAAAAGTAAAAATATTAAATATATTATACTTAAAAGAAAAAATATAAAATAAAATAATAATATTAAAATTAATTAAAATTTTTAATATTTATAGTTTACCGAAAAAAGGAATTGAACCTTTATTTTACCATCATGAAGGGTACGTTCTACCGTTAAACTATTTCAGTTAAAAAGTTAAATATAAAAAGAATAAATTAATAATAAGTTAGTAATAATGAGTTAGAATAAATATCTATAAGACAGTTTTTGTTGATATAAATTTTTCTGATCGATCTAATATATAATTCATTAATAATTATTTTTAATACTAATATTAATGTTTATCTCAGGTTAAATAAAGGGTTTTCTATTTTTCAAAATTAGATTCTGATTAAAAATAAATTAACAAACTTTAGTGTTAGACTTTATTAAAATTTAATTTTATGTTTAATCTAATTTAATATTTTCTCTGAGAATTCCACCAAATTACTTTGTATTTTGCACTAAAACTTTATTTATATTAAAATTAATAATCATTAAAATTATTAATTTATACCTTGAACCTTCCTAAATTTATCATGTGTTATTACTAAGAATGTTAGTAATTAATAAAACACAATTAAGTTTAAATCCCAGTTTTAGACTTCTAAACTCTCTTTTAATTTTTATTTAATATACTTAAGTATTAAAAAATTATATTAATTTATTTAATAAATAGAAATAAAGATATTTGGAGGGGAGAAATAAATAAAATTTAAGATTAATGTAATTCGATAGCATCTTTAATATAAGAACATACTAAAAGAACAAACACATAAGCTTGGATAAATGATACAGCTAATTCTAATCCTGTAATAGCTAAGAATAAAGCAAATGGTAATAAAGTTAATACAAATATTATTAATCCACCTGAGAACATTTTAAATAAGAATGTTGATAAGATTTTTAATAATGTATGACCAGCTACCATATTAGCAAATAATCTTATACCTAATGAGAAAGCTCTAGCTAAATAACTAATTAATTCAATTAAAACTAATAAAGGAACTAAAGCTAAAGGTGTACCAGAAGGAATAAAGAATGAGAAAAAGTGAATTTTATGAATAGATAAACCTAAAATAGTTACACCTATTAATATAGTAAATGATAAACCTATTGAAACGATTATTGAGGTTGTTATAGTAAATGTATAAGGGATATTACCAACTAAATTAGAACATAAAATAAATAAGAATAAAGAATAGATAAATGGTAAATATACTTCTCTACCTATTTGATCTCTTACTATAGTATTAATACTTGCAAATAAACTTTCTAATAAGATACTTTCTTTATTTGGTATTAATTTCATTTTTTTATTAAAGTTTAAATTAGTTTTATCATTACCACTATTTTGATGTATAAATAAAATAAGAGATAATACTAATACTGTAAATACAACTGAATTTGTAAGAGAAAAAGATGTATTAAAGAATAAAGGAGAATTATAGCTAGCTAAACTAACAACTTCGAATTGTTCTAATGGAGAATTTATAAATAAATTATTTAAGTTATTTAAGAACATTATTTTATATTTAAATTTTTATTAATTGTGTGCTTAGTTTTAATAAAATACTTAACCTATATGAAAAAATTTTAAATTAAGATACTTATACTTTTAGTATTAATTTTTAATTTCAGATAATTTACTTTAAAATTACTATAAAATTAAATAATAACTCCTATTACTTAATAATTATATTAAAAATCTTTATATTAACAATAAAGTTAACTAATTTATTCTTATTTATATGAAATATCTTTTATTTTCTTAAATTCTTATATTATTTTGTACCATTTTAATCAACATGTTTATAATTAATTCTTTTATAGTATTAAAGATGTTACTATAATATTTTAACAAATATTGTAATAATGTTATTAATTGTATTTAAGGAGGGGATTATAATTAAATATAATATAAATTAATAAAGTTACATTTAGTACTATACTTAATGTTTATAAAATAAATTTTACAAAAGTATTATCTTTTTTAATTATATTGAAATTTTAATTAATATAAATATTATTTAATTAAGATTGTACAGGTAACATATTAAATGCATGGAATGGTATTGGACTAGCTAATGACCATTCTAATGTATTAGCTGATTCAACTTCAGTTTCATATTGTGATAATGATGTGAAGTAAGCAGGGATAGCCCAAGGATTATTATTTACTTCTTTTCCATTAACGAAAATATCATAAATAATATAACCAAATAATACAGTAGCAACTACAGAAATTAAAGAACCAAAACTAGAGATAGCATTCCATCCAGCAAATGCATCGGGATAATCAGGAATTCTTCTAGGCATTCCAGCAAGTCCTAAGAAATGTTGAGGGAAGAAAGTTAAATTAACTCCAACAAATAATGTCCAGAAGTGAACTTTACCTAAGAATTCATTATATGTTCTACCTATTATTTTAGGTGCCCAATAATAGAATCCGGCAAATAAAGCAAATACAGCTCCCATTGATAATACATAATGGAAGTGAGCAACTACGTAATAAGTATCATGTAATGCAACATCTAAACTAGCATTTGATAAGATTACTCCAGTTAATCCTCCTATTGTGAATAAAGCTAAGAAACCTAAAGTAAAGATTAACGGTGTAGTAAATCTTAAACTACCACCATATAAAGTAGCTAACCAAGAGAAGATTTTAATACCTGTAGGAACAGCAATAACCATTGTAGCAGCAGTAAAGTAAGCTCTAGTATCAACATCTAATCCTACACTAAACATATGATGAGACCAAACTAAGAAACCTAAAATACCAATAGAGAACATAGCATAAACCATACCTAAATAACCGAAGATTGGTTTACCTGAGAAAGTTGAAACAATATGACTAACAATTCCAAAACCTGGTATAATTAAAATATAAACTTCAGGATGACCAAAGAACCAGAAAAGATGTTGATATAAAACAGGATCACCACCTCCTGCTGGATCATAGAAACTTGTATTAAAATTTCTATCTGTTAATAACATAGTAATTGCTCCAGCTAATACTGGTAATGATAATAATAATAAAATAGCAGTTACAAAAATAGCCCATACAAATAAAGGTAATTTATGTAAGCTCATTCCATTAGTTCTCATATTTAATACTGTAGTTATGAAATTTATTGCACCTAATAATGAAGATATACCAGCTAAATGTAAACTAAAGATAGCTAAATCAACACTACCACCTGAATGTGCTTGAATAGAAGATAATGGAGGATATACTGTCCATCCTGTACCTGCTCCTTGTTCAACTAAAGAACTTAATAATAATAAAATTAATGAAGGAGGTAATAACCAGAAACTAATATTATTTAATCTAGGGAAAGCCATATCTGGAGCCCCACATTGAACAGGTAATAAGTAATTACCAAATCCACCTACTAGACCAGGCATAACCATGAAGAAAATCATTATGAAAGCATGAGCACTAATAATTACATTAAATAATTGATGGTCCCCTGATAAAATTTGTACTCCTGGAGACATTAATTCCATTCTAATAAGAACAGAAAATGCGGTTCCTATCATACCTGCAAATATTGAAAAAATTAAGTAAAGTGTTCCAATTTCTTTAGCATTGGTAGAAAATAGCCAATTCAAATATAAATTATTTTACTTCTTTTTAGTTTTAAGAATAAAAACAAACTAATTAAGCCCTGTATTTTCTAAAAATAGAATATATATAAAATATTAATTATATATATAAAAATATATTGATTATTTATCTTTAAATGTTTAATGTTTATGAAATATAAAATTTTTATTCTCTTTTATTTTTAATAAAAATCGGAATAGAGGCGATTCGAACACCCAAGAGTTGCCCCAGAACAATTAGCAATTGTCTTACCTTTCCAAATGATGACTATTCCTCTAATCACAATCAAATGTGAAGGTATAAATTATTTATTATTTTTAGAGTATAACTTAAATATAGTATTCTTAATAATCTTTATTATTCTTATTTATAGATTTATTCCGAATTATTAGATTAATTAAAAATTTAGTCTTTACCAGATTCGAACTGGTACTATTATCGTGAAGGGATAATGTACTACCATTATACTAAAAGACCTAGGAAAATGAATAATAATAAAAATGTGCGAATTTTGGGTTTGAACCAAAACTTACAGTTGATGAGACTGTCGTGCAGACCTTTACACTATATCACATAGTAAATATATAATTTATATTTTATATTTTATGTACACTATCATTGAAACATTTATTACAAACAAAGAGACTCGAACTCTTAAGGAATTACTTCCACTCCTGCTTAAGAGGAGATTGTTTACCAAAATTTCAACATGTTTGCAAAGTTAAATTATTTAGAAATATATAATTTTTATATTCACTTCTTTTAGTTTAAATAATAGTTATAAATTTTATTTAGTTTTTAGGTATTAAGAGGAATTGAACCTCTGAATAAGGTATTAACAGTACCCCGCAATAACCACTCTGCCATAACACCATATAGATATATAACCATATTAATATAAATTTTATTTAAATATAAGTATAATTTATACTAATTACAATAATTTTAATTATTTTATTAATTAATATGGTAGGCGCGACTCGAACACGCTGCTTCTCCCACCCAAAGGGAGTGATTAATCCAGTTCATCTTCTACCATTTGAAATCTGAAGATTTGTTTAAAAAACCTACTTAACTCTTTTAAGTGAATTTGATAAAAATATTATTAATATTTTTTTTATTAAGGTAATATTTTTATAAATTATAAAATTGAATTAGATAATTATTACCTTTCTAATAATCTAGTAATTTAATATTTAAATATTAAAATCTAAGTTGTATCTCTCATAAGTTATAAAAAGGAGGTGGAGTTAAATATTAATTTGTTTTCTTGTTCACACGTATATATAACAAAAAGAATTTTAATTAATATAAAGTTAAAGTTAGTTATAACTTTAGGCTCTGCATCAGTCTTATCAGACATAATTCTTTAAATTGAATAATAATAATTGTTAAAAGCGAACCCTCATATTAAATATTAATACTAATACATTCGCTAATTTAATAATATCTACAAATAATAAATATAAGGTAAAACGTGATCCTGTTAATGATAATTGTGTTATACTCGTCATAGGTTTAGTACATATAATTTTCCTTTACTTAATTATTAGGTTTATTAATTATTTATTAGTATTAGCTAATTTTGTGATATATACTCTTATTACTTGTTGTAATGTAAAATAAGGTAAAACAGATTTAGACATTATAAAAATTAAATAAATTATAGCTAATAAAGCAAAAGATAATTGATTTACAAAATAAAATGGGATAAGTTGTGGCATATATTAATTTATATCTTTCTTCTCTATTTGGCTCTTTAATGAACTATCTCTACTGTATTTTTATATTATTAATATTTGAAAATAAGTATAAGATAAATAATTATTTATATTTTATTAAATATATAATTTACTTACCGTTAAATGAGATAATTAGGGTTTATTTAATTATAAAACTAATTAAATATCATAAAATAAATTACTTATAATATAAACTTTAGAGATCTTTTATTTTTATAAAGAAAATCTCATAAAAAACTTTAGTAGCCTTTACTAAATTAAGTCTAATTATAGAAGAGGTCTTTAGTTCATCTTAAAATAATCAAAATATTCTAAGATTAATTTATTAATAAATTAATAAAATGTAGAGATAATTATTCTCTACACTTTTATCTTTAATTCTTTTAATGATAAATTATTAATTATATCAATTATTAAAGAAAAATGTAAATATAATATAAAAGTAGTTAATTTATTTTTAATAAAATTTATTATTTTAATATAAAAATAAATAATATTATAAGAATAGTAAAATTTTAATTATGGGTTAAGTTTACAGATGGTTCTGTAGTAAACCTGCAAAGTTTAAAAATTTAAAGGTTCAATTCCTTCTTAACTCTTTAAAATTCTAAATTCTCTTAGTTCAATGGTTAGAACATCATTCTTCTAAAGTGTTAATTTTGGTTCGAATCCAAAAGAGAATATATAAAAATATAAATCTAAATTAGATTTAAATATTGTCACAGTGTAAAAAATATTAATTTAAATATATTATCAATTATTCTAATATTAGATTAATTAATAATACTTATTTATTTAATAAAAATTTTAATAAACTTATATATTAACTTAACTTAATCATGATTTTAGATCATATTGTTTGTAGTATTAATTATAAATACTTATATTACAATTATTCTTATTATTTATATTTTAATAATAAATTAAGGGTAGATTATGATAATATCTTTTATTTAAAAACTTAATGATAAACAATTATTTATTGACTATTATTAATATATTAATTAATTTAATTGATGTATTAATTGTTATATTACCTGTGTTATTATCAGTAGCTTTTATGACAATTGTGGAAAGAAAACAATTAGCTGCACACCAAAGAAGAGTAGGACCTACTGTAGTAGGTTATTATGGTATAGCTCAACCTTTTGCGGATGCTTTAAAATTAATCTTGAAAGAAACTGTTATACCTAGTCAATCTAATAAAGTGTTATTCTATTTAGCTCCTGTTTCTTCTTTTATTTTTAGTTATTTAGGTTGGGGAGTAATACCATTTGGACAAGGATTAACTTTATTTGATTTTTCATTAGGAATCTTTTATACATTAGCTTTATCTTCATTAGGAGTATATGGAATCTTATTTGCAGGATGGTCAGCTAATTCAAAATATGCCTTTTTAGGATCTTTAAGATCAACTGCTGCTATGATATCATATGAATTAATTTTAAGTTCTGCTATTTTAATTATTATTTTATTAGCAGGTTCATTTAATTATTCAACTATTATTGAAGTACAACAATCAATATGGTTTATAGTTCCATTATTACCAGTATTCATATTTTATTTTATCTCAATTTTAGCTGAAACAAGTAGAACACCATTTGATTTACAAGAAGCTGAATCTGAATTAGTTGCTGGTTTCTTCACTGAACATTCTTCAGTTCCTTTTGTATTTTTCTTCTTAGCTGAATATTCTTCTATTGTGTTATTTAGTTGTTTAACAGCTATATTATTCTTAGGAGGATATAATTTCCCAGAGATAATAGTTAATAATTCAATTATAAATTTACAATCTATTATTTTAGGTTTAAAAACTTGTATATTCTGTTTCTTATTTGTTTTATTTAGAGCTACTTTACCTAGATTAAGATATGATCAATTAATTTCTTTATGTTGGATTAACTTATTACCTATAGCTGTAGCCTTTATTATATTAGTACCAAGTATATTAGTAGCATTTGATATAGCACCTTACTAATATAATTCTAATATTAACTTTTCTTAATTATATTAAAGATTCTTTAATTATTAAAAAAAAAAAGAATATAACTAATAGTAGTTCTTTAATATTTAATATATCCTAAAAATTACTGTGTTAGTATATTATATATTAATTTAATTTTAATTATCCCTCCAATTTTCAATATATAATAATAAGTTAAATTAGGTAAATTTGGTCTTATTAATAACAATAAAATATTAATAAAATTTATTAAAAGAAGTTAATTAAATATCTGTATATTGTATGTAAAAATATAAAAAGAATAAATTAATATTAATTACTTAAGTTTATATTATTGCTTTAATAAAGCCTATGATTTAATGGTAGAATGTTATCTTGATGAGATAATCGTAGAAGTTCAAATCTTCTTGGGCTTATATCTAACAATTATTATGTATAATTCATTCTAAAAAAATAAAATAATAATAAGAAGAATTATTGTTACAGTGAATAAAAAATTAAATTTTACAAATAAAATTATAATCCTATATATTCTAAAAATTAAAAAAAAATATTATATTTTAGTCAGTGATTTATAATAACTGCTAATTTAATTATTACTAATATTTTAGATAATTATTAAATTTAATTATATAATTTATATTATAATTATAAATTATTATGAGATTACTTAAAAGTCACTCTTTACTAAGATTAATTAATTCTTATGTAGTAGATTCACCTCAACCTTCAAATATTTCATATTTATGGAATTTTGGATCATTATTAGCTACTTGTTTAGTAATTCAAATTTTAACAGGATGTTTTTTAGCTATGCATTATCAACCACATGTAGATTTTGCTTTTAATAGTGTAGAACATATTATGAGAGATGTTAATAATGGATGGTTAATCAGATATACTCATGCCAATGTTGCTTCTTTCTTCTTTATCTTTGTATATGGACATATAGGTAGAAATATCTATTACGGATCATATAAATCACCTAGAATATTAGTTTGGTCAATTGGAGTAATTATCTTAATCTTAATGATGGCTATTGCTTTCTTGGGTTACGTGTTACCGTATGGCCAAATGAGTTTATGGGGTGCTACCGTTATTACTAATTTATTAAGTGCTATTCCAGTTTTTGGTACTGACTTAGTAGAATTAATATGGGGAGGATTCTCAGTATCTAATGCAACATTAAATAGATTCTTTTCATTACATTATATTTTACCATTTTTATTAGCAGCTTTAGCTTTAGCTCATTTAATTGCTCTACATACACATGGTTCAAATAATCCTAATGGTATCTCATCAAATGGTGATAGATATGCAATTCATCCTTATTATATGTTTAAAGATCTTATAACAATATTTTTCTTCTTCTTAGCTTTATCAGTATTGGTTTTCTATTATCCAAATTTATTAGGACATAGTGATAATTATATTGAAGCTAATCCTATGAGTACTCCTGCAAGTATTGTACCAGAATGGTATTTATTACCATTTTATGCTATATTAAGATCAATACCAAATAAATTATTAGGAGTATTAGCTATGTTTGGATCATTATTAATCTTATTAATATTACCTATTGTAGATGTATCAAGACAAAGAGGTAATCAATTTAGACCTGCTATGAAAGTAGCTTTCTGGTCATTTGTATTTAATTTCTTTATCTTAATGTGGATTGGATCACAACATCCTAATGAACCTTTTGTATTTATTGGACAAGTTTCAACATTCTTCTATTTTGCATGGTTCGTATTAATTGTACCTGTAATAGGTTTAGTTGAAAATACTTTAATGGATATAGCTACAGAATAATAATTTAATTAAATAAAAACAATTATATTTTCATATATTTATATATTTATATATTTATAATATACTCCCTCCTTATTAATTATTAAAAAAATACAAAATAATTATTTGATATTTCATATTTATATAATTAAAAGTAATATATAATATAATTTATTTATATTATTCTTAAGCAATCTACTAAAAACATAAATATGATGTGTTTTATTAAATATAATATTTATTTAATGTTTATATATTAACATTTAAATAATTAATTTTATATCAGTATGTTAAATATTATTATTAATTAATTTTAGTTTAATAATTTAATTATTTTATAATATTTATTCATGTTTAATTACTACATATATTCGTAGAGTGTTATTTTGTTTCTTTAAATTTATAATTTTGGTCAAAGTTTAATTTATTATGATAAAATCACATAATTTTCAATTTTTCCCTTATCATTTAGTAGAAGTTTCTCCATGGCCTATAGTATTAAGTTTTGCTTTATTAAATTTAACTATTGGAGCTGTAATGTATATGCAAGGTTACTATTCTGGTGATCTTATATTAGAATTAGGATTTATATTAACTTTAGGTGGTATGATTTTCTGGTTTAGAGATGTAGGAAATGAAGCTACTTTAGGTGGATATCACACAAAACAAGTTAAAAAAGGTTTAGAAATTGGATTCTTACTTTTTGTTGTTAGTGAAGTTTTTGCTTTCTTAAGTATTTTCTGGGCTTTCTTTCATGCTAGTTTATCTCCTGCTATTGAAATAGGTGGAGTGTGGCCACCACAAGGTATAACACCTTTAAATCCATTTGCTATTCCATTATTAAATACAATATTATTAGTATCTTCAGGTGCTTTTGTAACTTATGGTCACCATGCATTAATCAATGGTAACAGAAAAGATACTTTAAGAGGATTAGAGTTAACTGTTTTATTTGCTGTTTTATTCACTTTCTTACAATATTTAGAATATGCTAATTCATCTTTCTCAATATCAGATTCAGTATTTGGAAGTGCTTTCTTCTGTTCAACAGGTTTACACGGTATTCATGTAATAGTTGGAACTATCTTTATTGTAGTACAATTAATTAGAACTATAAATTATCATTTAACAAATACTCATCACCAAGGATGTGAATCAGCTATTTTATACTGGCATTTCGTAGACCTAGTTTGGCTATTCCTTTTCATAGCAGTATATTACTGGGGAGGATTATAATGTTAATATTAGAAGTATATTAATTACTTTTTATTAATATTGGATTATTTAATCTTTATTTTATCTTCACCTCTGTTTAATTAAACAAAATTAAATATGTCAAAACAGTAACATCAGTAATAACTCTAATAAATACTTATTATAACTAAATTAATAATTGAATTATAAATAACCTTATTAATTTGTTTATTTACTGTTTAATTTATTAATTAAAATTTAATCCCCATTCTAACTTAATTATAAAATAAGAAAATTAATAAAACTTATTTTTACTAAAAAGTAAACTATATATTAGATAATAAAATTTAATAATTTACTTTTTCAATTATTTATTAAAGTAATTAGATTATAAAATGTCAAATTATTTGTATAATTAATTAGATTTATTAAATGTCCTTAAGGGTAATAAAGCTTTTATTTTACTTATGAATCTATCAATATTATTATTTTTAATCGGTATTTTAGGATTTATCTTAAATAGAAAAAATATAATCTTAATGATTATTGCTATAGAGATTATGCTTCTTGCTGTTACTTTATTAGTTTTAATTAGTTCATTTGGATTTGATGATACTATAGGACAAACCTTCAGTATATATATAATTTCAATAGCTGGAGCTGAATCAGTGATAGGTTTAAGTATTTTAGTAGCTTTTTATAGATTAAGAGGAAATATTTCTATTAGATCTTAAAATTTTTATGTATTTATCAATATTAATTTTCCCTTTATTAGCATCATTTGTATCTGGTTTTATGGGTAGAAAAATAGGTATAACAGGATCTCATATTATTACATGTACTTGTTTATCTATTTCTTCTTTATTAGCAACAATAGCATTCTATGAAGTTGGTATATGTGGTTCTCCTGTTTCAATTTATTTATTTAATTGGGTAGATTCAGAATTTATGTATATTTCATGGGAATTCTTATTTGATCAATTAACTGTATCTATGTTCATACCTGTATTATATATATCAACATTAATTCATATATATACAACTTCTTATTTAGCTGAAGATCCTCATAATCAAAGATTCTTCTCTTATTTATCTTTATTCACTTTTTTCATGTTATTATTAGTTTCAGGTGCTAATTATTTTGTTATGTTTATAGGTTGGGAAGGTATTGGAGTAGTTTCTTATTTATTAATTAATTATTATTTTACTAGAATTCAAGCCAATAAAGCAGCTATATTAGCTTTAACTATGAATAGAGTAGGTGATATGGGATTAAGTATAGGATTCTTT
>JBBPRK010000134.1:0-36213 GCA_038093075.1 Boletus patriciae
CTCCCCCCTGCCCCATCAATCGCTGACGCCTCCCTCAGTTCTACCCCCCCAACATCAACCACTCCCGCTGCTGCGATCAAGCAATCTGCACCGAATGCTTCGTCCAGATAAAGAGAACTGAACCCACCGCAACACACCTCGTCTCAGAGCCCGCCGCGTGCCCCTACTGTGTGCAGGACAACTTTGGCATCGTATATGCTCCCCCTTCTTGGCGTGCAGGCATCGGAAGCGAGGGAATGGTCAGTCCTCCTACACCGCCCCTCTTCCCCTTGACGTCCTTTTTCCTTCCCTCTTAGACCCCTCCCTTCTGGGCTGACCCCCTCCGCTCACAGCAAACCATCCCTGGCCCCTCCAACACCCATAACCGCCGTCGGAAGAGCTTCGGCCCCGATAGTCCAGAAGTCGTCACAACTGGTGGGTTACCTCGTCCGCTCAACCTCCCTCCCTTCTCATCCCCCCGCCCAACAAAGACCAAATTCGTCCCGACTGGGAAGCCAAACTCGCTGCCGTCCGCGCAGCAGTGACACGTCGCGCAAACAGGAGAATCATTATGAGGCAGGTCGGAGATAGACTCATCCCCGTCGGTGTTACCAGCGGTCGTGTGCACACTCTCCCCACCACAGAGGGTGCAGATGGCGTAGATGGCGAAACCGGGTCCCCTGGTGGTGCCACCGGCAGTCGACGCCGCCGTGGTCCGCGGGCGAACGGTCAAGCTGACCTTAGTCAACTCCTCGGACAAATGGGTTTAGGTGGTCAAGACTTGGAAGAGGTAAATTCACATATTTCTCTCTTCTCCACTAATACTCACCTTGCACCAGCTCATGGTCATGGAGGCCATGCGTCTCTCTCTTCTCGAGCACGAAGCACAGCAGAGAAGGGAAGAAGAGAGGGCCCGTCGCGAGGGTGTAACAAATAATGCCACTCCCGAAGCACCATCTGCGACACCCGGTGTTGACGAGTCGGCTCCACCGAGGGTCCAATCCGGTGCTACGCCTCCCGTGGTGGTCTACCCGCCCCCGCGAGGCTCGCGAGCCGATGATCCGTCCACTGGTGCTTCAGTTCGTAGTCGTTCGTCAACCCCCGTATCAGGTCAAACAGACTCTTCCTCTCCACGTGGGACTACCGTTGACGACCTGAACGACGTTCCCCACAGTATCGAACGATCCACTCGTCAACCCACGCTCATGACAGAAACACCACTACCCGTTGGTAACGGCGAAGCGCACGCTGCCCATGCATCCAATAACGATGAACGATCCCGCACACCGTGTAGCACATCCATTCGCGGACAAGGCCAGCAGTCAGACGACTTTGCGGGAGCCGTAATGACATCATGTACCCCCTTCTCATCTTCATTGTCTGATGCGGATACTTCAGAACATCCTTGACATCAGGTCGGCTCGACTTCATCGATGGATTCGCCGATTACAGTCATGTCATCCGTGCTCTCACGCGGCTGAATTGGCACACTAGTATATAGAACGTTGGGGCATACATCATACTTGGAAGGCATGGACAATTTGCGCAACAATGCGATCCATAGATTTATGAGAGCCAATCCGTTTTACAATGTCCATTCTACTCTTTTGGCACGACGTGATCCGCACCAGATTTTTCTCTGAAGAAGCGACTGATTTACTGTAATACATTTGACTCTCCCAGAAGCATTCCTCTCTCGGAACGTTCGCACTCACTATCACTTCAAGTTCGTCAGTTCTACCGATCTGTTCTTGTACAAGCGATTCATGCTATTTAATGCACCTCTCCGTTCACCGGAATCAGGACGGTCTTGAATCCGCGGAGAGGGCACGAGGGGCCGATGGGCGCTTTGTCGGCTGAAACCCATACAACAATGTATTTTGGGCGGGCGCTGTCTTCCCACCACGTCAACCAAGAGGATGTCTTAATCTTTAATAAATCAAATAACGACCACCCATCAATCACGAGGTCCGAACACACTGGTTTTCGGTTCTGAAACTGTATGAGCCAGCCTTGCAAGTTATATTGCGAGAGCGAGACACGTCTGCAGTTACTAGGCATGTCTTTGGCAACTCCGTGGTACGAGAACCGAGCACTGTGTGAACAAGAGTGCAACGAAAAAACAACGAAAAAAAAAGACCAGCCCGGGGCAGTGCGGTTGGCTACCGCTCATTTCATCTCTGTGGATCCGCCCATATAGGTTTCGCGGCTTCGGGATCCCTCGTCTGGACGTGGCGCACGTTACTCTTTGGTCGAACGACCCGAATTGGACAGATGGCACTTGCCTGTGCTTCGGTCTGCTGTGCGAGGACCCGTTCTTGAGCCACGCGGGCAGCTCGATTTGCGTCTACCTTCCGCCTGAGATCAGGGGCCAAAGCCTGTGTGCGCGCATCAGCGAGAAGAGAGTCTCTGAGAAGCATCCACCCACGGCGTATGTTTGCTCAGGAGTCGGCACGGTAGCTGCAGGAAGGAGACCAGAACAAGCATGATCATATAGGAGTCAGCAGGTCTGACTGGGCCCGGAAAGGAGACAAGTGAACGAACCCCGCATGAGGATATAGCCCATGCTCATTACTTTGCGTTTGACGCGTCGGTTGTGAGCGACGTTAGCGTGTGTGGAAAGGAGAGAAAAGGCAAAATTAATGCTCGCAGTGACAACGGGGCTGAACGGACGCACGACCACCTGCGACTAGCGTCACCCTGAACCACGGGAAACTCATTCTTGAACCCAAGGTGTTGGTGTCAGCAGAGAAACGTGTACGACGCTGACGGCGAATGGCAAATACATCATGCTGTGCAGTCGATTAATGCGAGTGTACATGCAACGAACTAATCGGTTATTATGAGCCCGAAGGAACTGTCCTAAGTTATCGGGGCAGGTTGCTTTTACAGTAGCTCTAGCACGGACGAATATGGTGGGTATCGCACGGGTCATCCTTCCGCATGTAGGTACGTCGGTATGGGGGGCCGCTCCACGCTGGCTTTCTTGCGTTGAGACAAGAACCCCAGTATGTCTCTGCTGTTCCTCCGGCTCGCAGACTCTATACGCGCTAGTTCCTGCTCCCACGCTTGCACGTCTCCAGGGTTTACCCTCTCCAATAGAAGGCTCCCATGCGAGTGGGTTTCAGCAGTCAAGTGCCCACCAGAGCTAACGCTGGAGCCCGATCCTAAACGATGTGATTCGACTGATCTCTGGCGGAAGAAACTGCGAGAGCTTGGGCGGTATTTCGGAAAACGCGTGGGATGGGCAGTTTCTGGTCGTGGGGGGTTGGTGTCAAGGCTGCCAGGCCAGTCTCGAGGTCCCGCAGATGTATGCGGCCGCCTAGAAGCTTTGGACATGCTGCTGTTCCCTCCCGGATAAGGTGATGAAGCAGTCGACGTCTTGTGAATGTGTGCAGGAGGAAGAGGCGGTTTCGCGAGGGGAGATACAGTGTCTGGCTCCTCTGAAACAAGGGCCTGACAAGGGCTGCGGGGTGGCGATGGGAGTTGTTCTGTGTGGCGGTCGCGATTGAAACGCCGAGGGGACTTCGATTTCGGGCGTCCCGAAGGTGTGTTATCATTGTATCGGGAACATGCAAGTTGCCTTTGTAGGTCATTCGTGGATACTATGGTAAGTTCCCTGTCTTCGAGTTCTACAGTTTCCGCAGAACCTGTCAGCGAAGATACGATCAACTAAGGATGGTTCAGTGTATGCGGTAATCACAGGAACAATAATCTTCACCTTGACACGAAGAAAGAACTTGGTGGTCGCTAGGCTGGTTTGGACAGACTCCCCGACTGCCCACCGACTGTTGGATTTGGTATCCGGCCACGAAAACGTGAGACTATGCCGCCATACCCCAGAAGAGTCTCTAGAGAAGCGGCTCGCTGATTCAGCATGTGCAACTATGTGGGTAGTTCCGCGGCCACCAGAGGGAAGGGGCAGAGACTCGTCTGTGTTGTATTCATGGTGCTGCAACAGCGGTCGTGAGGAATCACCAGAATATACAGATGACGAGGAGGCAGGATGGAGCAAGTCTTGTGACGAAGAGCCGTTACTCCCGGGGATCGAATCCTGGGCGTGATCAGATGGACTTTGGGGGTTTTGGGGTGGATACGACGAGAGTCGGTTCGACTCGGGAGGGTTAACCCGGAAGTCATTGAAATGTATTCTTCGCTCAACGAAAGCGGATGCGCTGCGAATTGACACGGAGGAATCAAGGGGCTGTACGATGAGCTGTACAGAGACAATGTCAAGTGGACCGATGGGATTAGGTGGGACAAATATATGATAACGCAAGGGGGGTCCGCGGGATTTAGACCTCAATAAGGTCATGTGTGACGACGAGGAAGGTGTCAACGGTGTTGGGGGAGACAGACTGGCTGGCGCGTCATAGCGTACGAGGTGCAGCTCGAAGTATTTGATTTGGCGGGAGCCGACAGCTGAGATGGGTATATGATTGAGGACTGGTGGCTAGTCAGAACGGGGATGCAGATAGTGTGGCGTGTTGCACTCGCCTGCCTCGATACGCCAAAATATGCGATATTCTTGGAAGTAGAGTGCGGTGCTCGGTGCGGCGATATGGGAAGGGAGAGAAAAGCGAAATGGGTATTCGGAATCGCCGACCTCTGACCATGCCTGAGTGTCCTGCTTCTGCCAAAGGGTGACTGAGTGCTCGTAGAGGACATTTGTTTGGATTGTTCCCAAGCGGCCGTGACGCGACTCATAGCAGCGTACTGCGACAGCGATGTCCTTTGCGAGGATGGGTTTGCCGTCCTGCTCGATCTGTGTGCGTATGACTGGGAGGATGGATATGAGTGGATGGGGAGAGAGAAAAGTGGAGACGAGCACGCACGACCTTCGAAGCGGAGTGGAGTTAGGCCGAGGTAGCCGAGGTAGGGGAAGTAGCGGACGCCTTGGTTGCCTTTCGGGGAGACGAGGGACAGCTTGACCATGGCGGGGAGGGGGGGACGACGGCGAGAAGGGCGCGAGGAGGAGAGACGGACAGAAGGCGAGGCGAGATAAATAACGACCCGACAGTCTAGCCAAAAACGGAAGTCGACGAGAAGCACTGCACGATCAGTGTGACCCCGAGTGACCCCACCCGATCTCAGATCCCCTCCCCGGATACCCGCTTTAGGACACTCTCGTCACGTGGCTAGTCACATGTGACACTCCCTCCCTTCAGCCTCGGCGTGACACCCGATCTCCTCCACGTCGCACTATGCCCCGCTCGTCGCTCTACATCCCGGCTCTCCTCGCGGGGATGATCATCACCGTAAGCCTGTGCACCCCGTTTATTCCGCTCGTAACATCTCCCACAGGGCTCCAGCAACTCTCTCTGGAGCAAGTGGCAGGTCAGCTCGCTCGATTGCGTATGCCATCCACCGCAGCACCTCATTTCCTTGTCAGGACATGCAATGTGTCGAGAACTGTGCTGATCCAGACCCTCGAAACCATGTTCTCTACGAGCAGCCCGTTTGGCAGACGCTCCAAATGTTCCGTCCGTCCATCCCTTTTTCATCTCCACCCTGGCGCTAACCCTCCTTCTAGTGGGCGAAATGCTTTGTCAGTCGTTCACCTTTTCGGATACGTCCGGAGTCCATTCTCGTCAGATTCTCACCCACCAGCTTCGCTTTTATCATAGGCTTCCTTCCCGTCCTCTACACGTGGCTGAGCACGAGGCGCAACCCTGTGCCCGTCTTCCTTCCTTCTGAACCAGACCAAGATGAGCAACTCCAGGCTAAGCCCGCCCCACCTTCTGAGGAGCTGCGAGGGTGGAAATTACTCCTCTTGTGGTTCCCTGCCGCCTGTGATCTTACCGGTACCACGGTCCGTCATTTCCTATTCCCCTTTCCTCTCCCGTCTTCCATTACCAGTCTTATTAAACTTGTCCAACGCTAATGCCGTGACTTTACCTTCTCGTGGGACCGTATCCACAGCTCATGAATGTTGGCCTTTTATACACACCCGTTTCCATCTATCAGATGACACGTGGTGCTCTCGTCCTCTTTGTCGGCATTCTCAGTGTGATCTTCCTCCGCCGCCATCTTTGGTTATACCAGTTCGTCCTTCACCTTCTTTTTACTTGCTTCCCTAACTCGCCGTAGATGGATTTCCCTCCTCACTGTGATGGTCGGCGTGTCACTCGTCGGTTTTAGTGGTTCTCTTATCAAAGACACGGTCAAGGACGCAGTGAATTTGGTAGCTGCTCATCCCACCAGCGCTGCATCAAATCCAGTCGATCAAGTTGATGTGACCAAGGCTCTCGTTGGTATGGTCAACCATGTCGTCAGACTTGTTTCGTTTGATGTAATTGCCAAACAGGCGTGTTCTTCATTTTGTTTGCCCAAATCTTGTAAGACATGTTTGCCATCTCAGCTCTTACGTTCATTTAGCATGGTCTCTTGCAGCACGGCAACCCAGTTCGTGGTTGAGGAGAAGATCATGACCCGTTGGACCGTTGCTCCTCTGGTCGCAGTAGGATATGAAGGCTTGTTTGGTGCCCTTACAATCCTGTTGCTCATGCCATTCATGGCGCAACCATCCATGTCTTCTCATTCTTCATTTTTCGACCTTTCGAGTGGTTGGTATCAGATGATCAATACTCCGAGTGTCCTTTGGTCTGGGATGGCGATTGCTTTCAGTATCTCTTTGTTCAACTACTTCGGCCTAAGCGTTACCAGACACGTGAGCGCTACAGCTAGAAGCTTGACCGATACCTGCAGAACCCTCTCTATCTGGTTGATCAGTCTTGCGCTGGGCTGGGAGCAGCTTCTGTTCCCCATATCACTCTTGCAGGTGCTTGGCTTCTCTCTATTGGTGTAAGTGATTGGTTTCTTGCTGAAATTTTAGTGCGCTCACTGTCTCCCTCATCAGTTACGGAACGGTGCGTTAGTAATCTGTCGCCGCCATGCTGTAGCTCACCATAACCTTGTAGTTCTTATTCAACAACTTGGTTCAACCCCCCTCTTTCCTCTGCCCACCCCCCGTGGGGACCTTTATAGTGCCGACGACTGGAGTGGAGGAGACGGAAGCACTTCTCGCGAGTTCGGCCTTAGATGAATCTGCGACTCTTCCTGCAGACCTCGGCCAGAGTGGTTTCGATGTCTTCCCAGCAGATGAACATGTCAGAACGTCGGAGGACCGATGATAACGTTGGATGTTTGCGCAGCTAGAGTTCTCGCCCCCAGAATAACGTGCCATAGATTCCTCAGATTCGATGAGTAAGTATAACACATGACATACAGACATGAGGTTACCGCGTTGCAACCGAGACTTTGGATTTATTTAGCGCGGCCTCTCCCACTTTGATCGCTTTTCAGTTGATACACCGTAACGGGACCGCGGCTCTGTCACATGTAAGCGAACTGAGTAAAGTAGCAAAGCACCATGTGGTGATCTGGCCTGACATCGGCGGGAGATCTATGACTTATAATTTTAGAGTGTTCTAGCACCAATTCGGTTGCATGCAGCACACCGCCTCACGACCAGAAGTGGTACAAGCGAGAACGTACACGCATAATATGATTTGCGACCGGCTGGTTCAATCATGATGGTTGCCCGCGGAGAAACTCGGAAGTCGGTCTCAGATTCCGCAGTCAAGAACGTGTTCGCCTTCAGGCGTCGTGCGAGCGCTACGATCTGCTACGATCTGCCAAGGTAGCAGAGGAGATGCATGGTCGGAGATATGTCATACAGTCACCCGACTACTGCGAGATCTCGACAGCTATTTCCGTAGCACAGCACATATCGGGGGTTTCAATGACCCGACTACGAGCTGTGGATCAATGAATTCCGATGGCAAGCGAGGCCCGAAGTGGGACACTGGGCAGCAGTGGGGTGGCGATAGATTCCGACGTGTTCGCATTCGGCGCCAATGGATGGTGCGATCGATACCAACCGCGCGAGCGGCGCAGGAGATTTGAACACATCATTCCGCATCAACATCTCTTCCAGGTGTCCCAACGTCACTCTGTCGATTCGTCGTCACTGTCACTTGTTCTACAGACCGCGGACCGCGTCGCTTCTTCTAGTTTCACAAGCTCCCATCCGATCGCGGTTTTCGGTACCAGCAATGTGGCCAGTTTGTCCGCCAGTCCTTGAAGAACATCGTCGCTAGAAACTCCGTCAAGACTGGAGATGGCCGGCGTGGTGTGTGCGTCATGCTTACCTGGCACAAGTCTGAATCCACACGCAAAAGTCATCCAACCAGATTCGGCTGTAAACATAATAAACCTCGTGGTGATCCAATATTCGTTTCGTCTCTAATAAGGATCTTGCTACCATTCTTTTACCTCGTGCCATGTTGGAAGCGACGTCCCTTCGGCACGCCTCCGACAGCTGAAACGAGCGGTACAAAGGAAAGGTAAAGCTACGTCTGTATGAGGTTGCCAAGGTCGAGATCAGTTCTGCGTCAGTGAATAGTGGTCGGGAGGCCACTGTGATGCCTGACGTCACGGAAGTATACGGAGGTGGGTCGAGCGCCGAGAATGCTGGCACCAATGAACAAATTGTCCAGGCGCTCTCTGGCGTTGGGTCGTGCAGCGTAGTACGTTTGTCGTAGGCATGAGCAAAGAGAAGGGTGATGAGTGTCAAGTAGAGGTTCCGTTCTTGGATCCCATCTATTATATCTGAGACAAGTCATCATTCACCCGATCATCGGTTCATGAAGGCGACCTACACTCCTTGTGCGGAAGACGAAGCATTTCCATTTTCTCGTATTCCGTGTACACGACTTCCGAACTATTTGCGGGATCTTCCCAAGCAACGAGCTCTTGAATATATTCGTCGTCAGCGTAATCCGCCCTATATAACTGCTGGATTTGGCTTTGCGTTCAGACAATGTGAATCAACGAACATATAATGTTCTTCGTCCCATTTTGCATTTTCATGTATGATTCGGAGGTTCCGTCTGTCATCAGGAGCACAACTTTCTGCGGTGTGGCCCAACTCGTTAATCTCGTTCTCGGTGTGGGCGACGTGCGTGAAATAGCTGGTGTACTTGTTCAGAAAGCCATAGCATGTTCTAGATGACTGTAGGGCTGCTTCTGAATCTGGAACCGTCTGAGGCACCTGCCAGTCGTTTTCTGCAGCTAAATCAGAGCGGTTAGCTGGAACTTGAAACATTCAGTGAGGCTTTCCACCTTTCAGAAATTCATCCTTTTCCTCTAGCGTCAGCTGTGTTGCTCGCCGGGATATCTCGTCAACGTCGTCTCCCGGTGGGGACTCGAGAACCTCTATTGATGGTGCATGTGAAAGCTGTGACGATGGAGGAGCCAGCAACTTGGCCAGTATATCCAGGTCCGCAAATGTCTGCCCTTTAACAGCCTTGGTCAAAGTGATGGTCAAGTACCCAGTACTTGGATCATAAAGTGCCGTCGAACTATCATCTTCAACCACTTCGTGAGGAAAGTGCAGGCGAAGAAAATAAGGGTTGATGTGGACAGTCAACAATGTATCGTCGACATTTATTTCGACGTCGGACGCCTGGATACAAGACGTGGTTGTGTGTTAACATTCGGTGCGGCCCATCACCAAAAACCTACCCGGACTGAGGGGCAATACAGTGATACAACGACAGTATCATCGGTTTGGCCGCACGAGAACCTTGGCGTGATCATCGGACTGCGAAAAGACCGGTCGGGACTCAGCGGGCACGGGAACTCGGTCAAATAAATGGTAGATTGCCTGAGTACTCTCGTGCTTCAATGTAAAGTTGTCGATGTGCTATAGCGCGTAAAGCTGCGGCGATTGAGATGTGATGAGCAACGATACGGGGAAGTGGAAGATCTTCATGGTGCTTGCCTGTGCCGGCTCGCTCGGGTTTCGAGTTCACATCGACAATACACTTGTCCAGGCGGAGGTAGAACGCTGCGACTACATATAAATCCCCGGAATGATATTCGTCTCCTACTAAAAAGCGACGTCGCCAGCCTGCGTCCGAACAATCCTATCCTCAACACTCGGTAGAAGTTGTCACTCGAAAGCCACATTGATGGACCCGCAGGTGAGTTGCTGTGGGCACTGCATTGGAATCGCTGTCAACTGTATCTAGAAGTTGAATGCATATCCGCCGCTCGCGATAGTAGAGCAGCTCATTATCCGGGAGAAACGAGGAAACTGTATACCAATCTTCATCCAGATTCCTGCAGATCTCATCACCCCATGCATGGCATATCTCCGTATTGCGAAAGATTCTAAATACAGCTTTCTGCTCGAGTCTGTGATCGGCGGAGAGAGCATTGCTAGATACAGTTTCGTTGGTGCAGGTGCGTTGCGCCTTTCTGACTGCATGGAAAGACGGACTCGGCCTTTTTAGATCCAATCAAGGTCATCAAGACTGGTCCCAACGAAGAAACCACAGGGGATCCCTTAGTGCCTCTCCAGAAAGAGCTTTCAGCATACCAGTATATCAAAATCCCTGAAATCTCAACCTTCAGTGGTGGTGCCATAGGTTATGTTTCATATGACTGCATCCAATATTTCGAACCAAAAACTGCTCGGGGACTGCATGACCCCCTGGGTATCCCAGAATCCGTCTTCATGATGGCGGACACACTGCTCATATATGACCATCTTTTCCAAACAATCAAGGTCGTCTCACACGTGTTCTATCCGAAGGATGCAGGGACAGCAAATCTGTCCTTCGTGTATCAAACCGCACAGTCCAAAGTGCGACGACTTGCCAAAGCTCTTTCTTCCCCCGCTGTCCCAGAAGTCCCTCAACCTCTCATCCGACTTGGAAACGAAGCTGTCTCGAACGTCGGCAAAGAAGGTTACGAAGGGTTTGTAACCCAACTGAAAGAACACATCGTCGCGGGTGACATCATTCAGGCTGTCCCGTCGCAAAGGCTTGCACGGCCCACAGACCTTCACCCCTTCAACGCGTACCGGCACCTCCGCCAGGTGAACCCAAGTCCCTACATGTTTTACCTGGATTGCGGAGACCTGCAAATTGTCGGTGCTAGCCCGGAGACACTCTGTAAAGTGGAGGCCAACAAGGTATACAACCATGCTATTGCAGGTACCACGAAAAGAGGCCGGACACTAGATGGTGCGTTCCGTTAGCCCTCGTTTGGTCACGTTTGAATCCATGGCAACACAGAGGACAAGCTACTAGCGGAACAACTTGCTGCGTCGGAGAAGGACAGAGCAGAGCATATCATGCTTGTCGATCTTGCACGAAACGATGTCAATCGCGTGTGCAAACCAGAGACTGTCAAGGTCGACGACCTCATGCAGGTTCAAAAATTCAGTCACGTTATTCATTTGACCTCGCAAGTGTCAGGAATGCTGCGAGACGGCCTGACGAGGTGAGTGAATAATGTGCAACGAGGAAAATGGTGACGAAACTTGCAGAAAAATCACCGTAGATTCGACGCTTTTCGCTCCATTTTCCCTGCAGGCACTGTTTCTGGTGCGCCCAAGATCAAGGCGATCGAGATTGTATCAGGTTTAGAACGGGAAAAGCGCGGTGTCTATGCCGGAGCTGTAGGTCGATTTGATTTTGCAGATGATGCCATGGACACCTGCATTGCTATTCGGACGATGACATTTAAAGATGGCATTGCGTACCTCCAGGCCGGGGGTGGTATTGTGTTCGATAGTGTGGAGGAAGAAGAGTATATTGAAACCATCAATAAGCTTGGTGGAAATGTCAGGGCTCTAGCTGGAGCAGAACGTAAGTCTGACAACCTTTCTGCTTGATTACATGCTAAGTAGCAGGGTAGAGTATTGGTTCGATGTGCAAGCAGAACAGGCAAGATTTGGGTAGATATGACACGAATGGTACATAGCCACATTCATACTTCTGGACTTGAGAGCTTTTCCAAAATCATCATCCTGTCTCTTTGACGCTCTGACTCCTTCTCTTCGCCCTGACGGGCAAGGATACCTTCCCTCCCGGCGATGCTGAGGACTCCGGATATTAATTGAGCAGTGCGTATGCTTTCATCGTTGGCCGGAATGGGGTACATAACGATACGAGGATCGACGTTGGAGTCCACGATGCCAACGGTGGGAATGTGCTGTATAGCACATTCGCGTATCGCATTCATATTGGCCATTGGGTTGAGGAAGATGACAAGGTCAGGAGTGATGAGATACTTTTGACTTCCAGATGGGAAGAGCTGCCTTTTGTTCGTGAGGATTCCAGGCAGCCACCGCTCCCCGATGTGATAGCCTTGTTCTTCTAGCTTGCTCGCTGCATTGCGGACAATATCTCGGAGGTCCGGACGAGTGCCGACGAAAACTATGGTGCCTCCACGCTGAGCGATCGCTCTGACAACGCTAGCCGCTCGCCGTAAAAGCGGGACAGTGTGATCTAAGTCGATGATAGTGAGGCCCGAACGGACTCCAAAGGCATATGGCAAGAAGTTTGGGTTCATGAGTGATCTTGTGTGGCCGAGATGCGCGCCAGCGGCAATGAGTGCGGATACGGTGGCTTGAGAAGGACCAACCGCACGGGTGTGTGCATGATGGGGTTGGTAGGTATTTTCCCGAGTCTGGGTCGAGCCATGCTCGCTGAACAAGTCGACTGCATTAATAGCTTAGCAAGCGGTAGCTGAAGAAGAAATGTGCCCACAGAGAAGCTTGAACCGGGCTCTGTTTTCCTGCATGAGTCGCCAGTCATCCTGAGACTGCAAGGACATTTCACTACCAGGAGCGGTGTACATCGTCCTGATGAGCCTCGGTAGACATTTCGTCGCTGCGAGCGACGGCCTCAATGCTCGGCTTGCCATGGTCAGGAAAGTGCGGACCAGTGGCGGTGCAATTTTCTACCATCTGCTTACCTCAGCGCTATCGATTTTTTTCATTGCAGGCTTCGCGCTTCCTGCTCTCCACCACCACACACTCCCCTTCAAAAAACCAAAAAAACCAAAAAATGGAAGATGACGCTTTTGACGGCGCTGTTGGCATCGATCTCGGCACAACCTACTCGTATGCATCGTGCCCTTGGTGATCGTTCTTTGCACTCATATCTCGTCAGATGTGTTGGTGTCTGGCAAAATGATCGGGTCGAAATCATTGCCAACGATCGTGAGCATCCAACTCTATATACTAGCCATGATACCAATTCCTGGTCATAGAGGGTAACAGGACCACACCGTCATATGTCGCCTTCTCATCTGAGGAGCGTCTGATTGGTGATGCCGCCAAGAATCAGGCTGCCATGAACCCCCGTAACACCGTCTTCGATGCCAAGCGCCTGATTGGCCGCCGTTACGAGTAAGTCACTCACAGAGCGGAATATTGCACCAGTTCTAATCCAACTTCCCAGCGATCCTGATGTCAAGAAGGTAATTGAGTTCACCGCGTTTCGTGGCAATTTACGTATCCGTCGATCTCTAGGATATGGCCCACTGGCCGTTTGAGGTTGTCGAGAAAGAGGGTTCCCCATTAATCAAGGTCAATTACCTGGGAGAAGAAAAAACTTTTACGCCTCAGGAGATTTCGTCTATGGTCCTAACCAAAATGAAGGAGATCTCAGAGGCCAAACTTGGCAAGACCGTTAAGAAGGCTGTTGTCACGTGAGTTACTATCCGATCGCCTCGTGTGTATTTTCCAACCATGCCTTTACAGTGTGCCAGCCTACTTCAACGATTCTCAGCGGTTGGCTACCAAGGATGCTGGCGCTATCGCTGGTCTTGATGTCCTTCGCATCATCAATGAGCCTACCGCGGCAGCCATTGCTTACGGTCTCGATCGACAGTCAAAAGCCGAGAAGAACGTGTTGATTTTCGATCTTGGTGGTGGAACCTTCGATGTCTCTCTCCTCAACATCAGTGGTGGCGTCTTCGCCGTGAAGGCTACGGCTGGTGATACCCACTTGGGTGGTGAGGACTTCGACAATGCACTCCTGGAACACTTCAAAAACGAGTTCAAGCGTAAGACCAAGCACGATATATCCGAGGACCCTCGTGCTCTCCGACGCCTGAGAAGTGCTTGCGAGCGTGCTAAGCGCACTCTATCAAGTGTCACTCAAACAACTGTTGAAGTAGATTCACTATATCAGGTTTGTTGCAACCACACTCGCTGTATCACTTGCCTCTCATGATGACCTGAAGGGCGAAGACTTCTCGGCAAACATCACTCGTGCTCGCTTCGAGGAAATCAATGCTGCCTCATTCAAATCAACCCTTGAACCCGTCGAGAAAGTCCTTAAAGATTCCAAGATTCCCCGCGAAAAGGTTGACGACATCGTTCTCGTCGGTGGCTCAACTCGTATCCCGAAAATTCAGTCCCTCGTCTCCGAGTATTTTGGTGGTCGTCAGTTGAATAAGTCGATCAACCCTGACGAGGCCGTTGCCTATGGCGCTGCTGTCCAGGCCGCTGTCCTCACTGGTCAGACTTCTGAAAAAACTGCTGATCTCCTTTTGCTCGACGTCGCCCCTCTGTCGCTCGGTGTCGCTATGCAAGGTGATGTTTTCGGAGTTGTCGTTCCTCGGAATACCCCCATTCCCACGAACAAGTCGAGAACGTTCACCACCGTCGAGGACAACCAAACAACTGTCACTTTCCCAGTGTAAGCCTTGGTACCGTGGCGCCCACGAACCCTGAACACTAACACCTCATCAGCTACGAGGGCGAGCGTACCCAGTGCCGTGACAACCGCTTGCTCGGTGAATTCGAGCTCACTGGCATCCCTCCTATGCCACGTGGTCAAGCTGAGCTAGTGACTACTTTTGAGGTCGATGCCAACGGTCTCCTGAAGGTGTCGGCTCAGGACCGTGCATCCGGTCGCAAAGCATCTATCAGTACGTCCACGATTAATGGATGTATTGTGTACTTAGCCTCTTCCAGGCATCACCAACTCGGTTGGCCGTTTGTCCGCTGTTGAGATTGACCAGATGATCAAGGACGCTGAGCAATACAAGCAAGCCGACAAGGAATTCTCCTCACGCCACGAAGCGAAATCTGACCTCGAGGCGTACATTCACCAGGTCGAGGGTACCATTACCTCGCCAGAGATTGGTATGAAACTCAAGCGTGGAGCCAAGCAACAGGTCGAAGCTGAGCTTGCTCGTGCACTGGAGAAGTTGGAGATCGAGGAGTCCACAGCTGATGAGCTCAGGAAGGCACAGCTTAACATTAAGCGATCGCTCCAAAAGGCAACGTCAGGTATTCGGTGAGAGGATACTATATGATACGCAAAATAGAACAGTGCTGTTCGATTGTCGTCTCTGTCTGTTTGTCACATTTGTTTTTTGCGTGCATGATACACCTGAAGCAACCTTGTTTTCACTGCATACTGTATGTTTCAGGTTAACGAGTGACCTAGTTATGATGCCAGAGCCTTGTGAATCTGTAGGGCAACTTCGAGCGTCCACAGCTCTTCATCTGCACCATCACAGAGAGCTTTGTCAACTTCGGCGATTGCTATTACACATTTGGCCTTCTGTTGAGCGGGTAATGTTTGATGGACGATTATTTTATCATGCAACTAGTGCGCTTGTTAGTGATATACAAGACGGGTGGACCGCTCTACTAACCTGCGCCAATAGTTGCGAAGCAGAATAACCTTCCCGCATCATAGATCTAACCTTTTTTCGAATCGCGTCGAAGCTTTCTCGCTTGGGATCTGCCGGGACATCATCCATTTGCATATCGCCCTCGATGTCGATTCCGAGGGTCCGCGCAAAGTCATTTACAACTGCGTTTGGAACCACTCCAGCGATTTCCTCAATATCTCGTGGGGTGATTGGTATTGGGGGAGTCGTCGATGCAGATAGTCGAGAAGCTGACTGTAGATATGTTATTGATCGGCGAAGGTCACCATTGGAAGTCTCTATAAGTGTCGCTACGACTTCAGGAGCGACACTAATGTGTTCTGCTGTGGCGATGTGCATGAGTCGAGACGACGTTGATGACGAGTCTAGGGGGGTGAATCGGAACTTTGAACAACGCGAGGCCAGCGGCTCGATGATGCTGAGTGAGGTGCTCTCAGGGACGTTGGGAAGACGGGCTGAAGGGCACTGACCGCGTGACATAGTTACAAATGAGACAAAAGCGAGTTATTCGCGCGTATGTCTCCATAATACGTCGCAGGGCACCCTGAGCGTCTTGGGTCATTGAATCAGCTTCGTCAAGAATGATAATCTTGTACGGCGGGCACGGGTATGAGCCGCCATCTGAGGCAACTTTTTGCGCCCTCGGTGTTTGTCGAGCGAATGCCTTTATTTTGTCTCTCACAATGGAAATACCCCGCTCATCTGATGCGTTCAGTTCAAGTACCCGTTCTCGGAAGTTGTCCGGACTGGAAGGTAACGACAAATCAAATAAACACACCAATAGGAGCCAAGGAGCCAACAGATTACGCACCCAAAGAGCTGTCGCGACAATGCAAGAATAGTGGAAGTCTTTCCTGTTCCTGGGGGGCCATAGAACAGCATATGAGGAAGCTGCGAAATCATCAGAGGGACCAGATAGTTGGAGGAACGACAACCGACATTAGTAGAAGACAGTGCCTTGCGTAACACTGTCACTGTGTGTTCTTGGGCAGAGATGTCATCTATCGTCCGTGGACGGCTGGCGGCGGGAACGTGGTCAGTTCAGCGGCGGTGCAGGAAAGTGTATTCACTATTTTTCGACCCAAGGCTGCAATGCAGGGACTGCAGGCTGTTTGGATTCTGCCGCTGTCTTGGTTTGTTGCGGCTGAAAGAAAGCCATTGCCATCTTGTGCTTGAAGCCTGAATGTCTAGCAGAGGAACGCGTGACTAAATGTCGCGTATGACAAAGCTATTCCCACACTCCATCACGACAGCAGACGCGACTTGGAGCACGCCCTTTTCACGTCGGCCATCATGGCGTTCCCCGCCCCCAACGCTAGTAAGTGCAACATCAAAAAGCGTGTCTAATTCATTGAGGAACATGTATTAGGTTCCTCTGGCGCGTTTGCATCGTCCAGTAAGTTGTCTAACCGCCGTGGATCTTCTATCTGGTTACCAATCTATCGCAACAGCACACAAAAACCCCATCCCCGAGCTCAAGAACGGCAAGGTTATCTTCAAACAAAAGCCATTTACATTTGAGAAGGCTTCAGAGACCATGCAGGGTAGGTTCGATGCGTGGTGTCGCCTGCCTATGTTAATGTGCAACCAGAGATTGTAAAATTTCGTGAGATGCTCGACTCGCGTGTGCGGAGCCAAGATCAACCACTGACCAGCATACCGGAGGAACACAAACCCCTCATAGTCAAACTAGCCCTGGAGAGGTACGCTATTCATCCAGTGCTTCCGTGAATGTCGCCAACCCAACCTAGTGACAAGGGTATTATTCCTCTGGCCAAACAGATCCGTTCGATTTTACTCCCAGGTCCAGGCGAAGTCGAGGATGCTCACCGTCTAAGCCTTGAATCGCACCTTCCCCTTACAGTGGTGGAGCACGCAATTAAGATGGTGATGACTAGGATTAACTACGGTCTTGATGGTCCCTTGGGTCAAAAACTCCCTGCAGCAGTTTGTGTTTGGCGGTGGGAAGTACAAGATGCCTACAAAGACTGGCTGCCAAAGTCTGCTAGAGACATCGCTTTCGCAAGACTGGCTGACCGTATCCAGGTACGTCGTGACTTTCACGCTGTGTTGCAAGCGAACGTCTGACAGTCGGCAGGCAAGTGTGGACTTGCGTACAGCCTTTGAGAGTCTTTCCCAGGTCGAACGAGATGCTATTCTCGCTCCAAAGGGTCTCGCCAAGCTTCCTGCGAAGGATATCAACAAATCCGAACTGGGTACTGTCTCCGCAAGCAATAATGAGAACTCCTCGGAGGATCGTACACCGAAAGATGCGACCACTGACGTAGCCGATGACGAAGTGGTGAGCCCCTTAGATATCGTTGTTATCTGGAGCTCAGGCCCGGTATTCGTCTGATATTACTATAGCTTTCTGAGAACCTTGCGCCGAAAGGACGTATGAAGAAGGCTCTCGACCCGGAGAAAACTGCCAAAGTAATTCACCGCTACTTCTTTCTGGTTTTCGGTGTTCAGTTGTGGTCGTAGATCAAAGATAAAGAAGAGAAACAAGCGGCAAAAGCAGAGAGAATAAAGAAGGAGAAGGAAGCTCATGACAAATCCCGTTCAATCATGGCAAATTTCTTTGGAAAGGCGAAACCTTCCGTTCGGGATTCGCTCACTAAAGACTCAAATGCCTCCGCCAGCCCTTTGGCGGATAGCGAATTTCAAAGAACGTTCAAACCATTCGTGTTAAAGAAGGACGCGGAACTCGCACCGTATAATTGGTTCTTGGAGGACAAGAGGAGATCTCGCAATTGGACGACCGGGGTAACTCATGACGAGGCTATCGTCATTGATGATGACACACCAATGCAGGGAGTCTCGGACCCTGGGGAGATGGTCGTTCTGACTGCCCTGGGTGATTCACCTGCGGGTTTGCGGGAGTTTATCGAGGAGCTTCGCCAGAGCAGTCTGAATTTTTGCCTAAGAGCTCGCAAGGTGTCCTCCCTCAAGGCGTATAGCCCTCGTAGCGTCCGGGATATCATGTCGCAACTGAACGACGCCGAGATCGCAGGTGACCCGACGCAAGTCCGTTATTTACTTTCTGTTCTCCGAAACCGCCAAGTCTTCCCAGCCAAAGTGCTTGTCTTCCACGAAGACTCCCGCCCAGGGTACTTTGGGACATGGACCCGTAACTCTCGTATGGTGGGTCCGCGTACACCACTCGAGCGTGATCCATTGGCCCGTGACTATGGGTATGATAGTGGGGAAGAATGGGAGGACGAAGGCCCGGATGATGCAGACGATGTGGTAGATTGTGGAGAAGATGACGAGCCAGATGCTGAAGACGCGGACTCTGATCTGGACAGCTGGCTAGTTGACGATGACGATGAAATTCGGCCACCTCTCAACCTGGATGACTTATCGCCCCCACCATTGGATTTGTCCATGCCTCCACCGAAACGGAAAGCCGAAAATATCGAGAAGCGGTCCGACAAGAAGAGAAAAGTGGTGGTGCCACTCGTACCCTACATGAAAGGTCCATTCTGGGAGTCGCACATCGGCCATTGTGAATATGATCCATTCAATGTATATCGCATACAACTTCTGAATGGTAAGGGTGCTTGCTTTGCATCTGTCAGTGAATTAATGAATCTGTTTGCCAGACACGCCACATCCCATTGACCCGTTCACTTTTGCATCCGTTGTTTCTGAGGAAGGACAGAACCCCCAAGTTGATCCGTCTTTCGCTGTACCGTCTTTGCCTGGCGTGGTCCAACCTCTAGTTGGTACGACGGCTCCATCAGCTTCTAGGCGCACGATTACCTCCGCGCCAAAGACAGTTTTCCCTGAGGCACACCTAGACACATTGCTCGCAATGATAACTGACCTCGCCACTCCCAGCCTCACTTTTCTCATCGAAAGTATTTACAAAGATCTTCGTATCCACAAGATCAAAAAGAACGCAATCGAAGCTAAAGTGCGGGAGATGGGCGAAAAGTCGAAAGATAAGAAGGTATGGGTGGTCAAGCAGGCAGTACAGGTTAGTTCCATGCTGTCTTGTGATACTGCCGACGACCTAAATCGCTTTCATAGGCTTCGCACCAGTTCTCCTGAATTTTACATATGTATAATGATCTTATATACTATTCCTGTTTCGAGGTATTATCATATCCCTCCTACACTCCGTTAATAATGAGACAGCTGAGATCAATTACAACCGATAATGAACGATACAAGATGCACCAGTGTCATGATGTTGCCAATCCCCAAGCACGCTCTGCCTTTTGGAAGTCGTTTGCATCGGGCATCGCACAATGAACATCGCCAGACTCCCTACCTGGTCAGATCTGTTAGCATCAGCGTAATACTCCACACGCTTGACTACTCACATATAAGCATCTTCGCCACCTGCCCGTCCTCGTGTAAGACAGGCCCAAATCCCATCCCTTTATATATTTTTAGACGTAGCCTAAGTGAAAGTGCATCAGCCGGTTATCGTTAGTTAGACCTAACTCGAGCTCACGCCAATCCATCCAATTCGCGTTGATGGTCCTGGGCTGGATCTGACTCCTCTAGCCTCCGCGCGGTGTCTTTTAGTGTAGCGTGTTCCGCTTCCTTACTCGCCAATGAGTTCTCAGCATCCCGTATCGCCTTCGCAAGAGATATACGCGATGCGTCGAATTCGTTTAATCGCGCGGCGTGCTGTTCCACCGTCGGGACATTGGGTGGTCGCGTCGATGATTTCCGCGCCGCGTCCAACAAACGAGAGAGAGCTGTCGAGTTATAGTCATACGCCGAGTACGACTGCGTAGCAAGGTACACACATTTAAGATTGGCATACGCTTCGTCGTTCTCTTTTTTGGCTTTGGCATGGTTAACGTTCATCTGCTCTTCGGCGGCAGTGATGGTGAGGTAGTCGTCAGCCGGGTCGATGATAGTTGTCATCTTTCGTATAAGATTTCTGTTCAAGTTGCGTGTGGGTGTTCATAGTTATTGAGGAGAATATAATAATTCCATACATGCATTCTTGAAGATCTTTCGATTGTAACTCCCTAGCCATGACGATTTGTGGATGGACAAAACCAACGTTGATCATCATTATGACACCCGGGTTCACGTGAATATCACGTGCCACGCGTTTCATTGCCAGCTTCCAAGTTTGTACCATCCTAGTCCAGTCCATTCAGTGGAAAGCAGATTAATATGCATGGATTACGATCTCAGGGTTTGGTCTTCCAGTAGACAACACTATTAGCGTAACCACCAATCGCACATTGCTCGACCTCGATATTTTTCTTCCAGGCTTTTCCTGACAAATCCCTCACGTTCGCCTTGCGTCTGGCCAGAATGAAACGACCGCCTTCGGGTCTCTCCAGTATTGTAGCTGCGTTGAGGCTTGTCCTCTTTCCAGTCCCTAGTTGGTAATCATGGTTAAGGCCCCAAACCACAAGGTCTCGGCCTGAGCCCCCTGGTCCAGCGCGCAACTGAGTATCCAAAGACAACAAAATGTGTCCAGTGGGTGAGACTGAGATGGCATGCGGAACGATCGGTGATAACTTCTGCTCCTGTTCGTCGACTAGTATACAATGATCACCAGAGCATCAACTATCAATGGAATCTTTACTCACATTCGCGCAGACCACTGATGTTCTTTACACGGACGGGGTTACCTTGAAAAGTGGAAAAGGTGTTGTTGCCTAGTCCCCCCCATTGACCGTTGCCACAGCAGAGGATGTCGACATGAGTAAGTGATGCTCGGACACTGCGTTCCACAACGAAGCAGGTCAAGTCACCACCTACAGCAAAAGTTCAATCAGAATTAGGCGGCATTCATTCATCAGCTAACCGGCGATTATGCTAAGACATCTTGATTTCGTGGAAACTGGAAGACTCCTGGCTAGGTCAATTTCTGTCGGTATAATTATCGTGTCCAAAGTTATCCCTGATCCAAGGCCAATCTGACTGATCGCCAGTAAGTAACGAAGGAAGCCAAAGACCAACTGAAGACCAACTGTGACCCACCCATGTTCATTTGCACCCCAACCAAGTACTCTACCCGAGCTGGTATTAACAAAGCTGCTCCGACCGCCAGCTGCAATTTGGGAAACATTGACGCCTCTCAATGATGGTATTTCGAGTAAAGCATCGCTAAACCTAATGTGACGGTCATCGATCACATCCGGATGCTCGCTCGCAACAGTCGGAAAAGACTCCCGAGGCAACGGGGAGGTCTTTGCATGTGGGTCCGCTAGTGACTGTGGAACAAGTTCGACGGCGACACGGGAACGGTCTGCATCATCCATTAAGCCCGAAGGTGCGGGGATTTTAATCTTTTGCAGTCCGAGTTGCCCGTGCGAGTTCGCGTCTTTGTTCACGGGGTGTGCGTATGTGCGTCCTCTTGACGTCAGCGCTAAAAGGTGGTTGCTACCTGCAGCTATCGAAATGAAGCTAAAGAAAGCAATGAGCTGCCTGAAGTTTGTCGCCATGATAAGACCGACGTTTCACCCCAGTTCAACTTCTCCTTTGGGAATATCTCAGCAAAATCTATGGTTTGTTGTTCTCGCCCTGTCCAATTAAACACCCCCCAAGGCGTCGTGGAGGATGTCCGCGGTATACGTAGTTTCTGCTGTTCCTCGTTTGCTGCGAAGACATAAATTTTCCCGGAGGCTGAGAGCGCATATACACGGGAGTCCGTCAGCTGCACTTTTATGATGTTCTGTAAGTACAAGCAGTGAACATGGATGCTTCGAGCTTGGAAGGCACGCCTCCTACCTTGCCACGAAGGGTTATTTTCGGTGCCTTGGCATCTGATTTCGAGCCGAAAAAACCATCACCCCACTGATAAACATCCCCTCGAACATCAACACATGCTGCGTGCCTTTCATGGAGAGCCATATCTCGTAGTGCTATGTTCTCCAGCCACTTTGCATTGACAGGGGTTTGGAACGGCTCAATTCCAGGTGATTGTGGGTCGATGAGGTTTGACCTAACGACGAGGACAAGGATTCAGCACGGCTGCTTGGAAGACTATATACTGGTGCACCTTACTTGTTAGAACCCCAAACTACTGCACGGAGAATGCCATCCTCGTCCACCCCAGTGCTGTTGGTGCGCCTTGAATGCGTGGGACTGAGTTTGGAGGGCTGGGTGTGTACTGCATCGTTATGGACAAGGTTGCTTGAAAAGTACCACAGGAGCACAGCGGTAGTGGTAGCAACCATTGCTACAGAGCGCCGTTGCATCAAATATGAATATGGTGTTCCGAGTCTGGTCGAGGTGCTGGCATGAGCAGAGCCGGAGTAAAGTCTCTGTAGCCTTCGGGAGGACATGGCAAATGCATTTCGAAGCATCGGTACCAGACTAAGGGAGACTCGCAAGTCGTTGCGGGACCTCTGTGATCTTTTCGCTCAAGTCAGTGTGAGCTTGGACTTGGTGTGCTTTACGTTACCTACCTCCCAATTGGGAGTCAGCCGAGTCCATTGACTTACTCCCGACATGGACCCATCAGCACCACAGACAGTCCTCAAGGGCGTTGCTATAACATGCGAGTTCGTCCCTTGTGCCAGCTCACAAGCACCAAGCATGCACTCTAACCTCCCGTCCTCCAGCGTCCCTTTGTGGAGTGGCCGCTGGCCTTTATGGTGGCTTTAAGCACGGTGCACCGAGCAAATTCCTCCTCTATTCTGCAGTGAACAGTGGAATAGTCGCCGCGACGTTTTTCAGTTGCGTTCCTGACTGGTAACCCTCATGCCGTGGTTGATTGATTTTCTTTTTGGCAGGCATACGAGAATATGTGGTTAGCCCTGTCCTGACATTGACGCTCCCCGGAAGGCAATATGAACTGCGTAGACAAATGTTAACCCACGTCGGCAATTCATTGTTGGTGGAGCCGGCTTCTCTGTCTTGGGCTGACATCCGAACATCCCGTTTGCTTGACTCTGGAATAAGTGGCGGGCTCGCTGGTGGCATCCTCAACGCATGGAAACGTACGCCAAGTCTTCTCAAACTATTGTTCGGTCTTCTCATCGCATACTTTAGGGGGCAGACGTGGTCTAGCACCAGGCCTAACAACAGGTGCACTGATGTGTACGCTTCTCCAGTGGTGTTCCAATGAGTTCAACATTTTCCGAATACACTACGTCTCTGCAAATCCGGCCGCTCCATCTCAACAAATACATGGTTCCGTCGATGCCGGGCAAAGTTCATCTGCAGAGCTTTCCACATCTGCGGCTATGCGACCCACTTCAGTTGAATCACCTACCTCGCCAATGGATCGCATACTTTCGATGTTTGGCCAACGCGTTTCGGACGAAAAATACTTGGAGAGGCTAAAGATGGAGAGGGATTCTTACCTTCGCCGGATAGCAGAACTTGAGGAAAAGAAGAAGTAATGATTATTTTTCTCCTGTTCGGCCCAACACTTCGATTACAGCACACGACTCTCAACAAGCAGACCATACTTCAATGACACCTGCCCCATCTTTCCGGAATCCTCCTATGATGATCGACCCCCCTGAAAATGCGATCGAATTCACCTTATAGATATCTTTGCTTCCGCCTATCCACCGGGGTTCTAGTCTCGGTGTGCCCCCAGCAGCTGACCCGCAGATTTGGTATTGAGTGACCTTACCGAGGAGTGTGCAGATCAACAACTCTCGCGGCTCAGTGAAAGTTCTGTGCGAATAGGATGAATCTCCTCCAGGAGATCGTGACAACAGACATACAGGCCAACAATAGGACCCTCTGCGACATCTGCGACGATTCTGCCGTCCATTTTTAATCCTTTCCATTTACGTTGTCGTCTTTGTCGACCACCTAGGGCTTCCGATGATTTTTCGCCGCTAGTACCGATGTACAAGCGTCCATCGGCAGTGCCTGCAGCTATTATCCCGGTTGGTGATATCGATAGAGAGAGTATGAATGGTGGGGACAAGGAAACTCCGGTAGACGGAGGAGCCGCCGCTGAGCGCGAGGATTCAATCAATACAGCACCTGAGACGGCGGTATAGAAAAGCCAACCCAAGTCATCCCGAGAAAGTATGCTCCCTTGCACAAAGTCAAAATGCAACAGAGCATAATCATAGCCCCCACTGACAAGTTCACTCGGACGGTCTGGGATAAATCGGACCGAACCACACACCTAGAAATAAGAGTGAAGAATCGACCTCGGGCGAGCGATGTACTTACATTGTTATGACTTTGTTTCGCTCGCGTGATTTCGTTGGTTTGCAAATCAACAACCCCTACCGACCCAGAATCCGTGCAAAACGCCATCTTGGTCCCTTTCACGTTTATGGAGAGCTGGTCGGTGCTGTCAGCACAGCTAGCTCAAACTTCCAAGTGCTAAACCTCACTTCGCCTACATTATCGTCGTCATCGACACCTATGTCCAGCGCCTGCAGGGCATCTGAAGACGTCAAGATGAGCTTGTCCGTCTCCAGAGAAAACCGAAGCGCCTTGAGGAACACCGCATGAACTCTGTGAAAAGCGGTAACACAACATATGCTCACCTGCCGGCCAGATGCAACCCAAAGGTGAGCGGCAAGAGACTGGGACTGGAAGGCAACGGAGGAGATCGGACCTAAGCCTCGTACCGCTTTGAGGACTTTGAATGTATCTAGACTATAAAGGCGGACGGAACCGTCATCTATGTATCCAACATTCAGAAGTGTGACAGTGAGTCGTAGTGGACAATCAGCCTTACCTGAACCCACGAGGAGCTGTCGGGATTCAATAAAAGACAGACAAGAGACTTGAGCAGGGATTGGCAAAGTTATGCGATGACGATAAGCCATCTATGTATTCCGTAGATGTCCGACTCGGATGCCCAGATCAGCTTCCAGCTATCGTCCTCCATGAGTCAGATTACTACAAACACAATTCTTGTGCCCAAGTCACTCGAGGATCTTGAACATATCTTGCAAAATGATACCAAGATTAAAGTAGCGGGTTGGTTGCAGCTCTCAACCTGAACTACTCCTGGTTTAATCTTGTTGCGCAGGGATAGATGGTAATTCACTTCAGCTGGTTTCATGCCGAGATCCTTAACATCTTGGTTCAGTTGACGGTGTTCTGCGGGGGAAATATATGGTGAGCGCAACTGAAATCACTCCTCTCGCCGGCTCGGACTAAGGTCTCGCAGTCCAAGTCCAAGTTCCTGAGCGCTGTATCGTCAGGTGGTTTTGGATTTTGCAGTGTCATCTTGTCAGTCCAGTGTTCCTCTCTTCATTAGCTATCTGTGACTCAGCGTGTCTAACTCCTCATTGACATAGCGGTTGGGACATCCACGATGCGATTTACACCCGCGAACTCGCAATCTCTAACCGAGCAAATGGCTACCGGGATGTTCTGGCTCAAGTAGACCTCTCAACCTATCGTAGGATTCCATGGGAAAACAACGTACCTTTCTTTCTCGTCTCCTTTTTAGATCCAGTTTCATTGAAGCCCTTATCCGTTGACCCGCGTGGTATCCTCCGTTTAATATGCGAGCGTGCAGTGGAAGTGGGTCTAAAGTGTGTTGCAGGTGTCGAGTACGAGGTGAGATCTCTCGGTGGTCAACTCGCGGCGCCGTACTTACTATGCGGGATGAATACACAGTATTTCAACTTCAAAGGTATATATCATAAGACAAGCGCACCTCATGTTGACATATAACTACAGAGACGGCCGAGTCTGCTGCTCAGAAAAAGTTCTCCGGGCTTCAGCCACTCACTCCAGGAAGTCAGTTGGGTCCATTCAGTCCTAGCCCGGGCTAAATGAGTGACGATCAAAAGTGCACGGATACTCCCTTCTCCGCACCCAGCTGAATCAGGCATTTTTCAACGAGTTGTTTGACGAAAGCATCAAGTTCCAGATCGAAATAGAGGGACACCGTGCGTAGTGATGTCTCAACAGCTATGTCAAGTACTCACACACTACAGACACGGAAACTGGCCCGGGAGTACTAGAGACTGCATTAGCCTACACTTCAGCCCTTCGTATGGCTGACAATGCTATACTGTTCAAGTTCTTGGCGAAGAGCATCGGGATGAAACATGGGGTTATGCCGAGTTTTATGGCGAAGCCCTGGGGAAATGTAAGTGGCTTGTCACTGACCTCACAAGATCTCAGTCATGACATTTAGTCAGTTGCCTGGATGTAGCGGGTGAGCGATCTACCAGGATGCATGCTGCGGATAGACGAGTTCATCACTTCAAAGGCACACTCATGTTTCGCTCCAAGATTTATCCGGTTTGAATATCTTTGGGTATTCGAATCCTCAGCATCCCGGCGGGCGTCCAGATGCTGCTTTTGAAGATACCAAATTCATCTCGCTGCAAGGAGAGCAATTTCTGGCAGGATTACTGGATGGACTACCAGATGGTCAGTTTGGGTTTTGTTATAGGGGTTGGTTGGTAAAGATGGTTGATATTTATTCACAGTGATGCCAATGGTAAGCTGGTGCGATGTCGTTAATCGGGGCAATCCCTCATAAACAATACAGCTCGTCCCTACCGTCAATGGGTATAAGCGCCTTATTGGGGGAGAGGCTTTCTGGGCCCCCAACGCCGTAACATATGGTTTTGACTCCCGAGCGTGTTCAGTCCGCATCATATCACCCCCCGTAGTCCCACCAGCGGCAGCGAGATTCGAAGTACGGGTACCAGGAGCAGACATGAACCCATACTTCACCCTCAGTACTATTTTCAAGTTGGGCTTGAGAGGTATTGAAAAGCAAATGAAACTGACAACACCACCCGCGAGCACGTTCAAGGACGCTTCCTCCCGGAAAGAAGCAAGTGCTCGATTGTCATTGGCTCGATAACTCACCCACCTCAGCCATGACCCGAATAGATTGTCATGCTCCCATGCTCGCTGGAAGCAGCAACTGCAAGGATGATGAAACCGGACAGTGTTGCTCGCGAAATTTTCGGTGACGAGTTCGTCGAACACTATGGTGGAACGAGAGAACATGAGGTACGCCTGTGGAACCAAGCGGTGACCAACTGGGAAGGTAGGGCCAATGCTTTACACAAGAGGGATTCCTCTGATTGTGCCCTAGTGGAGAGATATCTCGAGCTCGCGTAAGAAGTCTACAGGGCGTTAATGGCGAAGCTATAGTTGTTTGTACAGAGTTATGTAGTATGGTCAGTGTGTTAATCATCCCGTTTCTCGCGTAGCGTGGAACCACTTGAGAAATTGTGGTACGTCCTGTAGTCAAAGTGAATCATGTGGCAGTAGTGACGGAGAGACACGCATACCGCTGCTATCTGGCCAGGCAGGCTATACTCGGAGATAAAGGAGGGAATGCTGCCACCTGGAATACCGGAAGTGGCCATTCGCCACTCCACTTTTCCGTCTTCTAGTTCAAGGAGGCGTTCTACGCAGACATATCTCCCCTTCGTGCCCTTCTCTTCTATCTTCGCAAGCTCCTCGTCCGCGGACAGGTCGATGGGGATGGAAACAATTATTCTGCGTCCGCAACATTGGAAGAGGTCGGAAGATTCAGATGGAAAGATGTCTTACCCTGACCTTGGAGTAGACTTGTCCAAGTGAACGGTCTGGTGCACGGTAAAGACACGCGGGGAGATAGGGGGCGGAAACGTGTAATAGGATGTCCAGATTGACTGTGTCTCAGATATACGTTTCACTTGAGCAACTTTCTTGATGTGCCCGATGAACCTGGTAGCGCGAATGAGCCATATGCGCAAAGGCAAACGATATGAAGGAATGCCAGACTCTTTCTCGTTCGTTGCTTTGTTCTCCCCTAGTTTGCCCCAGAATTCGTCGAAGGTAGCGTCCTCCTTTGTGTGTTCGCTGACTCGACAGTGCCAGGGAGCCCCGTCGGCGGGTCCCTTTGGTCGGGATGAAGTAAGGACTTTGCCTTTGGCAAAAGTTTTCCCTTTCTTCCATGCCACTGTCGAGTCGAGAACCTCCTTTGCGAGAGCAATGATCGTGTCCTCCGAGGGAACCTCTGATGTGCTGAGCCATTCTCCGCTGATCAGGAGTGTTGGACAGAGCTTCTACATACCTTGGGGCTTTAGAGCCGTGATACTAAGCTGGTAAGACATGCTGGTCGACAAAGAGGGAAAGACCAAGAGCAACGTGCACGAATATCGAGAGAAGTGATGGTAATTATAGCGTGTGTTCGTTACTACAACAATATCATATCCGACGACGACAACCATCTGAGAGCAGCCTGGATGGAGCGATCCCCGACGGAGCACAAGCGCAGCACTGGTCATGTATCACGAAGTCAAGGGTGAGGATGGCTCGGCTTTGAGTGCTGTCAGATTTACGAGCCCACAGTATCGGCTTCGCCCGAGGGCAGTCTCGTCTCTCGGGAGCTTTTCTCCACGATTGAGGACAACGCCGACAAATTTACGTTCGGTTCGCATCCACTTTTGCTTGTAAAACCGAACATAGCCCGGGACGGTGGCATATATAGTATGGTCACGACCTATTGCGACCTGCGGCGAATGAGCATGCCGGGACTGCATCGGAACAGAGAATGGATGGCATACGTTTTGTCCGGGGTGGAATTGTGTTCCTCGTTGGCGGACAATTATGTTGCCAGGGATAACATGCTGATCTAGGCCGGTCAACAAGAAAGACAGACATACGAGGGACTGCCCTACCTGAGAATTTCTTCAAACCAAGACGTTTTCCGGGAGAGCCACCGTGATTGCGAACGGTACCTCCCGCACGTTTTGTTGCGGTGCGGACGGAACCTGGACCAAGAGGGTGAGGGACTGGGCTGGTTGGAGCGGAAAGGACTGACCTAGAAGAGAGAAGGGGCCGCTGGCGACCTGGTGGCAGCGGGCGATGAATGCAAAGGACATGTTGGATTCAGATGTTGTTCAGCCACAGCGTGACCTATACATAAGCGAGACATGTTTACAATAGCGCCTTCACCTTTCACTCAGCCCCTCATCACATCACAATATGGTTCTTCTCGTCACCTCTGACAACGAACAATTCCACGCCGACAAGGAAGTTGTCGAGCGCAGCGTCCTCATCAAAAACATGCTCGAAGGTAAGGTCCATCGTTGTCCCCTACAAAACATGTCTCCAGCCACTCCCTCTTTTGATAGATGTTGGCGAGAGCGATCAGCCCATCCCGTTGCCCAACGTATCTTCGAGCGTCCTCAAGAAGGTGTGTATTGCGACGATCAATTGATCCTTTGTGCGTGCGCCCCTCGGCTTCGGCTGACTACGGACACGGGTTAGGTCCTAGAATACTGCGAACATCACCGCGGGGAGCCTCTTCCCAGCGCAGACTCTGACCAGACCCAGGATGAGACACGCAAGCGCACGACCGACATCAGCGAATGGGACCAAAAGTTTATCACTGTCGACCAGGAGATGCTGTTCGAGATCATTCTCGCCGCAAACTACCTCGACATCAAGTCCCTCCTGTGAGCGTCTCATCGCTCCATTCTCATTTCAACGTGCTAAACCACCCTCAGAGATGTCGGGTGCAAAACCGTTGCAAACATGATCAAGGGCAAGACTCCGGAGGAAATCCGTAAACTCTTCAACATTGTAAACGACTTCACCCCCGAAGAAGAGGTACATCTTTCGCTAATGATGGTTGAAAGTCACATACTGAATCGCACCTTTCCTTGTCTTTTACAGGCGCAAATCAAGAAGGAGAACGTAAGTTGCGGCCTTTGTTGGTCCAAGCATTGTTGTTGACGACCTGTTCAGGAATGGGCCGAGGACCGATGAGCAGCATTAACAGTTGTAGAGCCTAACGTATTTCAATTCACTCTAGTCTTACCTCTCATTTGGCATGTTTTCAAGTTAATCGCTATGTTGTGTTCACACTAGCTCGAGGAGAGCGATTGATCAAATGGCGTGCCTTACATAAGCAATTGCGATTGAGCGTGGAGCGTGTTGAACGCGTATTTGCATGTCTAACCTCCACGTCGACTTGTTTCCCCTCGGTCGCTCTTCAAAATCCACACACCCCCCCAGCTCCAATGTCTCGAATCCCGGACATCCCTGGTTTCCACGTCCCACGCGGTTCAGACCAAGAATCGTGGCTCAAAGGTCATGTGGCGAGGCTTTGCCACCTTGATCACAATCGGTACGTTCCTGTGTTTTATACCAGCGCCGCGGGTCCTCTAGACAATCCATCAGATTCCCAGGAAGTCAGCCCGTCAGCTTTTCGCTGAACCACCTGACGGAGCTCGAACGTAGAGAGTACTTCGACTATTCACCATGTCACGTACCGCACAGCTAAATCATTCATATAGCTACTGGGTGTGCGAGAAGTCGGACGGGGTTCGCGTCCTATTCTTTTTGCAGACTGACCCAAACGGTGGAAGTCAAGCCGTATATCTGGTGGGTCTTTATACCGCGTTCTATCCTCACCTGGCCATCGACGCCACTCAGATTGACCGACACAACACCTACTACGAAGTCACCGGATTCTGGTTTCCTCACCCGGACAGACCCAGAGATTCGCTCATGGACACTATATTGGACGGAGAGCTCGTAGTGGACGTGGAACCTACGAGCAAGAAGGTATGTACTGAATTTTTCGACGTACAACCCAAACCAACCCTTTGGCTGTCTCCTGCAGGAAACGCTGCGCTACTTGGCATTCGATTGTCTTGTATTCAACAACGAAAATGTCATGTCACGGTCACTTGACAAACGCTATGGGGTATGCTGGTGTTATATATCCGAATATTCTAACTCATTGTCTGGGTAGCGCTTGAAAGAGCGTTTCCATAGACCATGGAGCGAAGTCAAGGCAGAATTTCCTGAAATGGCCGAGAGCATACCATTCGAGTAAGCCACCATAGCGTTATCCCAGCTCAGGTCTTCACGTGCATTCAGCATTCAAGTCAAGGATATAAGCTTCTCCTATGGTATCGAAGATGTATTCCGGCTGGTAATACCCAAGTTACAACACGGCAACGACGGCCTCATATATACCTGTCGAGAGACCCCGTATGTTCCAGGTACAGACCCGAATATGTACGTATGCGAGTGATGGTCTGTTGAGCTTTGATTACCTATAATATCCCTGTTGTAGATTGAAGTGGAAGCCTCCGTCGGAGAACTCAATAGACTTCAAGCTCGTTCTACGTTTCCCGCCATCAAAGTCTAACCCATCCCAACCCGAGTTCCATGCGAAACCATTCTTTGGCCTCCACGTGTATTGCGGGGACGAAAGAGGACAGCCAAAATACGAGCCTTATGACGAGTTATTCATGGAGGACGATGAATGGGAAAGGTAGGCCACCTTGTTCACTGTCGACCCTTGTGCTTGATGGTATCGTAGGATGAAGCTCTCCGGGGAACAAGCTGACGATCGGATCGTGGAAGTGCACTGGGACCCTGAACTTGATCGGTGGCGGATGCTACGGTTCAGAGACGACAAACCTCATGGGAATTTCCGTACAGTCGTGGACAATATCATTCAAAGTATTGCTGATGGCGTAGAGAAATCAATGGTTAGTACCCTCCTTGTTTACATTTCCCATCTAACATGTTCGCTATCAGCTGCTCGCTCGTGGCCCAGTCATTCGCAGCGCGTGGAAAGCGCGTCTTGGTCAACCACAGCAAAGCACAGTGGGCCAACCGCCGCCAGGTCTCTCGGTACCCAATGGCCGCGTCGCACAACATCCGCCGCCAACTGTCCAACTTCGATACGGACCGATCGCGGTCTCGCGGTGGAGCAAAGTGTCTGGCCCCACGATCTTTGCAGGGATGAAAAGATAGATACGCCACCTCCATTGGCACATTTCGCTTCCTCAAGATGCGTGGCAAGACATGCAGTGTTCAAGTGTACCAACTACTCGGCCACTCATAGCTAATCCCGCTTGGGTTAAAACTCTGGTGCACACCCAATTCGATGCTGGTCACCCTCAGGCTTGTTCTCGAGCGTTGTTCTTTGGGTCAGAGCTTCGAACCATGGGTTCGCGCAGTTCTCTGCAGATATGACTGGTCACGAAAAGACTAGTGTCCCACATTCAGGAGTACCGTGAGCCTAGCACTACTATATAGCACTTTAGTTGTATGTGATTTTAGGGAGCAGGGCCTTGGCAAGATCGTACCCAATTAGGGAATGAAACGCATTCAAGTTGGAGAACAAGAAAACAGGAGACGTGCGCATGTTCTAGTCGTTACAGTGATGGGTAGGAGAGCATGAGACAGCCGACTTTGCGGCTTCAACAACAGGGGCCAAAGACAGGATAGATAAAACTATGTGCAGGGCATCAAAGGCATCGCTCGAGCATGAATCGTCAAGGTAAACACAGCAGAGAAGCACACCCCAAGGCCGCCCATCTTCGCGCCAGATCCATGGGGAATTTTCACGTAAGTCATGAGTAACGTGAGAATGGTAGGATGAATGATATGCAAGAGATGGGTTAAAAATGCATTAAAAATGAAGAGAATATGGGGTCGTGCAAGAGGCAACGTCTGAGATTGAGTGTCGTGCAAGGACACGGGATATCGCGGTGGCAAGCCGGCTGGGGAGCCAAGACAACTATTGGAAGAGGTTTTGATCGAGGGAGAAGGAGTCACCACCCATATCCGCAAAATCGGGTGCAAGGGTCCCTTGGTAGGACGAGCTTGGACCAGGGGCAGAGACTGAGCGCAAACCAAACAGGGGATGGGCCTGACGACGTCCCACTCGCGTCGGCGAAGGCGGGAATGGGAAATGGTCGGTAAAGGGACAAGACGGTGGGCTTGCTAGAGCAAGCTGGACGGACTCGAGTGGTGCGGTGAGCAGCTCTGGTGTCGACTCTACCGACGAGTCTCGACTATGGCGGCTACCCGGGGGGGAGTAGGGTGCGATGGACAGGGCAGCAAGCGCGTTGGGCTGTAGGATGGCGGTTAGCATATGACCGCGGGCTCGAATGGGAAGCGCGCACCTGCATCGAATCCAAGAAGCTGTGTGTCTGGGGTGGCTCAAGGGAGCCTCCGCCGGCGGAGAGCGTCACCGAGCCACCCGGAGGGACGTGAGCCTGTGCATCCTCATGGTCTTGTAGGTCGAGGTCGCACTGGCCGTCATGCACTCGCCACCACTCGATGTCGGCAAGGACCCGACGTTCGGCCGTGGCAGAGCCGGAGGAACGGCGGGGATGGGGGGCGGTGACGCGGGGACGAATACCGGAGGGGATGGAGGAGGAGAGGGAGGAATGATAGGGCGAGGAGCGGACAGAGGGGGAGGAGAACGAGCGGCGGAGGGAGGGCATGAAGGACGAGGAGACCTGACGAACAAGACGGGTGGGAAATCAGTAAAGTCCATTTTATATTTTCGGGGATGACCACCATCTACTCTGGGCCAGTCATCAACCCGCAATCATTGTCGAGCTATCTCGCCCTCCCGAGGTGCTTGATCGCCGTCGCTGCAGACGGCGACATCCTCTGGATCGACCACGACATAGACCCGGCCAACCTACGCGACACCATCACCCACCATGGCGTACAGACCTATACCCTCGTACACCTGAAGCCAGGCGAATTCATCATGCCTGGCCTCGTCGATACCCACATCGTACGCAGCCCGCTTCCCTCTCCGCCCCTGCTCATCTCGTCCCAGCATGCCTGCCAGTTTCCAAATCTTGGCGTGTGCGCGTCCCTGTCTCCGTTTCCAAGTTGTGATATCTCACTTGACTTTTCAGCGGAGGTGACCTGGAACTCCTCGATTGGCTTACCACATATACCTTTCCCGCCGAATCCAAGTTCGAGGACTTGGACTATGCCGAGCGCATATATACCGACGTCGTCCAACGCGTCGTCGCGTCCGGCGTAAGCGATCGAGCGATCGCATCATTCATCTGCTCTAATGGCTCCTAGACAACGACGTGTTGCTACTATGGTACCTTGCACCGCGACTCAACCATGCGTCTCGCGGACATTGTTCGCAAGAAAGGTGATCCCAGCCCTTAATGCCCCCCATCGTATTGACTGCACATCTTAGGCCAGCGGGCTTTCGTTGGCGTACGTTTGCTGTCGTCAGATTCCGTGACCTGACACATCCTACAGAAATGCAACATGAACTGGCACTGTCCGGAGTACTACATCGAGAAATCTGTCCAAGAGTCCATAAGTGCGACCGTCGATCTCATACGCTACATACAAGCATTTCCATTATCTCCAGCACAAGAGCCCCTAGTCCATCCCGTCATCACACCTCGCTTCGCGATCTCTTGCACGCCGGAGCTTCTGGCCGAACTCGGCGAGCTTGCTGAAACGATGCCTGGTGTCGCCATTCAAACCCATATCTCTGAAAACCAAAAGGAGGTCGAGGACACGTTAAAGTATTTCAAAGCTGACTCTTACGCCGGCATATACGACAAGTTCAAGCTTCTTCGCCACAATACCATTCTTGCACATGGCGTCTTGCTTACCGAGAAAGAGATGGATCTCATCGCCGAGAAAGGCGCTGGTCTCTCCCACTGCCCGACAAGTAACTTTTACCTGAGTAGTGGGATGGCGAGAGTGGGTATGCTCTTGGATCACGGTGTCAAGGTTCGGCGTGTTCAGTTCATCACCTTCGAGTTGCTCATCCTCTGGACACTAGGTCGGCCTTGGTTCTGATGTCAGCGGTGGCCACAACCCATCGATCTTGCGTGCCATTCAGATGGCTAGCATGGCTTCAAAAATGCTCGCCATCCAAGCCGAGCCGAAAAAGTGCAGCTGCGAGCATGGTCATGATGTTCACGGGGAACACTATACTTCTCCAAAGGCAAAACATCGCCCCGAGCGTCCCGATCATCGTGATCGCTCACACAAGGAGGGCAGGTTCGCCAACAAGAAGCTTGGTGTTGCGACCCTCCTCTACCTCGCGACCAAAGGTGGGGCAGAGGTTTGTTGTCTGCAAGATCGCATCGGGTCCTTCGAACTAGGGAAGGCGTTTGACGCGCTCCTTGTAAGCGTTCGGAGCGAATCAGGAAACCCTGCCATGTGGAGTTACGATCTGGAACGAGATCCCAGCTCCGAAACGAAGCTCAAGCAGTGGTTGGAACGCTTCTTGTTTTGCGGGGACGACCGGAACATCAGGAAGGTGATTGTTCAGGGTACGGTCATCGGAGGGCAAGATCACCAAGAATGAATGACTGATGCTTTGCATGTTGTACAATAATATACATTGTAGATGCGAGCATTGCACTACTATGACCCCGGGGACCATAGAATGTAACCAGCTTCCTCCACTGAGGTTTGGTGAAGCCATAAAGAACACTCCAGCAGGAAACAGTCTTATGTCTTGTGCTTGAAATGTCCAAACTCCCATTTAAAACAGTCCTGTTGACAGTGCTGTCAGTTTACATGTAATATGTTGAATGGGTGTGGGGACCTTGCACTCTGCCCTGTTCTGCCTGTCTGGCCACTTACTTTCATGTTCCAGCACATTTAAAACCAGGGGTGTTTTCATACATCAGCATGGCATCCAAGTCTTGTCATGGTATCATACACGATCGTTTGACTGAGATGGCATCATGTCTTGATTGCATAGCCTGCCTGAGCACATAGTGATACATATATTAGTACAAGCACCTTGAGGTATCAGATCTGCATTATGGTATATGTGTGTAATGGGTACGTGTCATATCCATGCCCGATCCTCCGATTCGGTCCACACCCGTTCCTGACCCAACCCCAATCCATACCGAGTACCTCCATCGGACTTCGCCTCGGACCTATACCATTCTCCGTATTGGACCTCTGCTTTCACTGCCTCCTTCCGTTCCTATGCTTTATCTCCTTTTAGTTAGTTCACTCTCCATTGCATACCTACGACCCTTCATCGTTACTACGTTATCCCACATGTCTCCCTTTGTCACCATTCCTCCT
>JBBPRK010000135.1:0-36133 GCA_038093075.1 Boletus patriciae
AGACTCTCCCTCTGCAGGCATCCTCTCCCCATACGAACACCCGCCCACCCCACACCCATCCCCCTCCCAGTACCCCCACGCCACCCTGCCCGTCCCCCATCGGTCTGAGACTCCGGCCATTCTGGGCACCGTCGTCGGCATCGTGATCGCCCTCGTTGCCTTTGCCTTCACTGCACGCTACGTCATTCGCCGTCGTCGTACCGCCGCGGATCCCTTCAAGGACCCTCTCAAACCCAGATTCATCGCATTTCGGTTACGGAATAGGTCCAGCACGTCCAAGAAGCGTCTCTCGGACGAATCCTGGGTCTCGCCACCACTCCCTGTACTCGGGTCCCCAGGGTCACCGCTCTCGCAGGATCGCGAGCTGCGCCGGTACGCCTGTCCGCGACGCAAGCTCGTTCCCGTCACCACCCCGGTGTGCACTCCCACCGACACAGAATTTGGGTCTCGTCTCGAGTTTGCAAACGGGGATCCAGGTTCTGTGATCCCTGTGCCGCCTGTCCGCGTCCCATCTCCAGTGTACATCTCCCCGTTCTCCCCCTCGCCTTCCCTCTCCCCCTCCTCCTCCCTCTCCCCCGCCCAGTCCACAGAACCGCTTAGCCCTCCCTCTCCAAACCCAGCTCGTCTCTCCCGTCTCCTCTCCTCCACCTTTAGGGACACCCGCATCGTCGTGGCCCCCGCACGGCCCACGACGGCCCATCTCATCCACACCGCACGCTCGTATGCCCATGCCTACCGTCCCTCGAGCGCGACCACCACCTCTCTCTACACTCAGCCCACATCCTCTGCCCGTCTCGCCGGCACGCGTTCCAGAACCAGCTTCTACCCCGGCCCAGCAGACGACGCGCGTGCGTGGGGAAGAGTCAGAGACACGTTTTCCACCGTGACGACCTCGGACACGGACACGGTCTGTACGGTTCCGCACCTGCTCCGAGCCGTGGCCGAGACCTCCCCATTCGCGGATCCCGACCTTGAGCAGCCAGCGAGTTCCATGCGGCAGTCAACGACGTCTGTGGGAACCTCGTTGGGCTTGAAATTGCGTCTGTCAGATGCGAGCGAGCATGCCCGGTACCGATTGCGCGAGAGGGAGCGCGAGCGCAAACGACGGGAACGGGAATACGCGGAACAGCGGCTGAGCACGGACTCTCGGGCGACGGCGACGAGCGTGGAGACGGTGCGCGCTGTCCATCGACGACCGCGGTCGTTGGGGGTGGAAGAAGCGAGGAAGGAGTTCAAGTTGCGAGATTCGGAGAGCGTGTTGCGCGAGATTGGTTGGTAAGTATGCACTGGCAGTAGTAAATGGTCCAGTAGTATGTAGTGACAAATAGAGCCAAAGCCATGGATGCACCGTATTCGCTGCATGGTCAGAACACAGCAGCTCCAAAGCAGTGCTATGTACTGTGAACTATCGCCTCATGGAGGGCACATGCCCTTCCCCTCGTTCGTCTCTCCACCTCCCCTCTACCCCCAAGCTGCTTGCATTTCCCTTGGACCTCAACGCAAGAAGTTGTAGGTATGTGTGGAAAGGCTGGGGCTGCTTCAAGCTCGGGGCACCATCGCTGACTCTCGAACAGTACTTGAAGTCATGTTACAGAGAAATCGTTTCCTGAATGGAGGCACCGATGGGCACAGGGAGGAGGTTTTGAACTCGTTGACCCGCGTTATCGGGGCCATCAACACGGTGAAGGACCTGGTTCCCCTGGAGATCGGCAAAACGATATTGTCCGCGGCTTCGACGATCTTGCTCTCCATCAAGGTAAATCCCTGGTCCATCGTCCGAAACAGGCCGCTGAACCCTTTACCTTTTTCACAGGATACGATGAAGAACAAGGAAGACTTCCGCGATCTCATTGACCAATGCGACCAGATTGGAAAGCTCATCAGGCGAACCGTTTGGGAGATTAGTGAGAAGCAGACTAGCTCAATGCTTGACGAGGCTTTGGAAGACCTCGCGAAGTGAGTGCCGTTTGACAGCTTCTGTTCGATTTCGCTTGACGCGGTCTCCAGTGCAGTGAACCGTGTTCGCAACCAAGTGACGAAAAGGGGCAAACAAAAATTTTATCTATTGTTTGCTTCAACATCGATCGATAAAGAGCGGATCAACACCTGGACGAGGACACTAGACCGCAGTTTGATGTTCTTCAACGTCGGTATATCACCTTTTGTGGGGAAAGATTTACTGAGAGACATTTAGACTCGATTGGTTGTCGTAAGTGCGACAAACGCTCAAATGGTCATGCGAAATCATTCGAGGAGGTAAGGCTCAGTCACTCTCACCACTGCTCTTTCTAAGCAAAGCTGTGTAGCACTCCACCACGACCCGAAGCCCCACCACCGAGACCCTCTATCTTTTTCGGTCGAGAAGGGCTTCTCCATGAAGTTCTCGCCCTCTTACTGGGCCACGAGCGGAGCCATGTCGTTCTTATAGGCCCAGGGGGAATCGGCAAAAGTTCGCTTGCGAAAGCCATCCTCAATGATCCAGTCATCGAAGCGAAGTTCAAGGACCGTCGGTTCTTCATCCGTTTCGACGACCTCCGTTCCTCCCAAATTACATATAACACCTTCATCGAGTGCATTGCGCGTACTCTAGGCGTCGCGGTATCCACCTCAGGAAGCCATCAAGAAGTTTCTGATTTTCTGAGGTCGGAAGATATTCTAATAGTCCTCGACAATGCGGAGACGTTCCTTGATTGCAAGGTCACTGAAGAGATTCCTCACATCAATCGCGCAATCGCTGAGTTTGGCGACTACCCGTCGGTCAGAATCCTTATCACGTCTCGCATGAGAAGACTTCCGCATAATCTCGTTTACGAGTTGCGCGAGGTTCCCCCCTTAGACAAGGGACCTGCCATCGAAACCTTTACGAAGGTGTACAAGCACAACATTTCGCAGTCCCTTTCCATCCTTGAACGGATTTTGGATTCTGTTGCATACCATCCACTCTCCATAAATCTCCTGGCGCACGCTGGGGAGGAAAATCAGTGGTCTATGGAGGAACTTCTCACGCACTGGAGCATCCAGCACACCGATATGCTTTGTACAGGATATGGCAAGGATGATAACCTGGGGATATCCGTTGAGCTATCCCTCACCTCGCCATCAGTCAAGGCTCTTGGAGACAATATTCGAGGTGTTTTGGACATCATCGCCTTCTTGCCGCAAGGCGTCTTGCGGGAGAAGGTCAAGGAGCTATTTCCGACTGTCAGCGACATCGAAGGAATCATCAGTGTCCTCCTCTCACATTCCCTGCTGCTATGCAACAATGGTTTCGTCACTATGCTGGCTCCTATCCGACTTTATCTATGTGATGGCTGTCCCCAGTTGGAACTTCTCCCCGCCGTACGAAAGTATTATTACGGACAGCTCTCGCTCGACCCGTCCACAGTCGTGGCGCGGGAAGATGTCAATGTTGAATCCCTCATTGCCCACGACTTTTCCTCCCTTTCTGCGGACGACGAACTGGAAGCTGTCGTAAGCGCTTGCGAGGCTTTCATTGACGCACTTTGCTGTACTACCTGCCGTTCCACCTCACTTCGTCCTGTCATTGACGGCCTCGACACTTCTCTCTCTCCAACTCGGAAGATACTCAAGCTGCGGTGTTATACAGCTCTTTCTGACCTTGCGAATATACGGAACGACTTCGCGAACGCACTGCAGCTGGAACAACTGAGGTATAACCTTGCTGTGGAGCTGGAAAAGAAGGAAACTGCATTTGAAGCACTTCGATGGTCCGCAGAATATTACCGACTATTGGGACAGTACCGCACTGCCCAAGCCGTCCTGGACCAAGCCATCGCATCGCCCGACTGGGCGACGGCGGACGACGAGACCAGAGGAGATTTCATCCTCAACCGAGCCTTCATCAAGCAGTGCAATGACATTCAACTCACTGGCCCTGGATCCGCGAAAATGTTCGACGAATCTAGGCGGCTTGCCGAGGCTGCTGGTGACGTCGAGGGTACGGATTTGGCTACAGCTCAAGGGAATCTTTCATCGGGCCTCATTGCAAGTGACTGGACCTCTGCACGATCCAGTTTAGAGGCTTCCATTGCCACCATCCTCAAAACCGATCCCAGCCGTCCGACCCTCTGTCATTTCTTCTACTATCTCGCAGCAGTCGCGTTGGTTGAGGGGAAGATGGATGAAGCAAGACAATTGCTGAACAATGCACAGCGCCATTATGTGCTCCTCGGCGCATTGGGCACAGCACAGGCGACACTACTAGCCCAAGCCACGATCATGCTTGCCGAAGGAAACTTAGGGGAAGCCCGTCAACACGTCACGAAAGTGATGAAAGACGCTACAAGCCTTGGACAAGCGGCTTGCCAACTTCAGTGGCTGTCGGGATACATTTCGGGGTTGATCGAGCTGATTTCTGGTCAGCTGCCCGAGGCGCGTCAGTTCTTTGGCAAGACCAAGCAGTTCACAGAAGCTCAGGGCGAGTTTCACTTTCGTGCGTTGTGTACGCGTGCATTGGGAGAGGTTGCATTCTTGGAGGAAGATTTGTTTCGCGCCAGAGCTCATTTCGAGGATACGCGATCGATATGTGCGGATGCGGGCATTGTCCCCGAGCTGTTGTACAAGCGAAGCCATCTTATATTCTACCGCAAGCTGTTGCCAGACACCTGTGAAGGATGGACTCTATTTCTCGAGAATCGCTTTCCTGTCATATGATATACTTGCTCAGTGTGTTGATACCTATGTTGCGATGCCTCATCTGATCTACTACCAACGCCTAGTAAGCTCATTGCAACTTTTCGCATCGTACATATCGAGCTCGAGAGGTGAGCGCTTGAGTGATTCAGAGGTATGAATGACGACGTGTCAGCTGGTCGAAACACTTGGTCCCTGCAGACAACCAGCCAAATATTGGTGGTGATTCCTGGATTCCCGGAGGCCCACACCCCTCTCATATTGGACGTCATCGACTATGCATAGCAACCATTCATCAGTGTGCAGGTAAGTACCCAACGTCCTGCTTGGCTTACAGTTCACGATCGCTAACCATTCGGTGGATATGTACGGGTATAACCCGATCGATCGAGCGCCAGAGAAGATCTAACTTGAATGCACACTTAATTCCCCGAACCTACATGGATTCGGCCCAACGCCCGGTCGATTAGTTGCCAGTGTATCCGTCTTTCAGTCCAAGCACCCAATACCCATTAGCGCCGTTGTACGTGACGGCATATCCATCGCCTTGCGAGAGAAGGGTGCAGTGCCGTTTGACAGGTATGGGATCGTGACGGAGACGGATTGTACTGACGGCGTCATTGTCGAACAGAGTCCATGGGCCAATATTAACACCTGGCATGTCGCGCGTCGCAGTCGCGATCACCAGGGTGTAGGCACCTACAAGTTGCCAAGCACGTGTCACTCGCTGGTGGAGAAAGATGACTCGAATTCAACAGGACTAAATCAGAGGCGGAGACAGAAACCAAGGATAACATAGGACCTGGAAACATTACAAAGCCAATCCAGTCCAACTTGAAGACCTAGATCCCTCGCGACAAAGCTCAGGTAGGCATCCACTCAATTCTGGATGGGTTTAACTTTCAGTAATGCAGTTGTATCCATTGCCAGACACGGCATCCTGTGCACGTCGTCAGTCAGACAATCTTGTTTCAGGAGTTTCCAGTTGTAGGTTTCATTACTCACAAAATCATTGCAGCAGAGGCTGACGGGGGAAGCAGGACAGGAAGTATCGAGCGGGTATTCGAAGCAACCAAATCCCTGGCTCTAGTCACGCGCACATCAACATGGCTCAACAGCAAACGAAATCACGACTTACACCCTGGACAGACTGGCAGCATACGCTGTAGGGCCAAGTGCAGGCAGCATTGGCAGATGTGACAGCACCAATCATAACAATCAGTGCAATAGAAATGGAGGTAAGACGAGCGAACATGATCGAGGGACATTTATGAGTGTAGAGGTGCTGAGTGAAGTTACTGATCAGAGTGGACCCTTTTATAAGTTTTTGGCTCTTCGCCTGCCAGTGAACGGGACGGACTCGAATACCTCCGAAATTTTACATCCAACCCACATATGCGTTACGCAATGGCTCGCCGCCGCCGTCACCACTCAGGCTGTTCTTCCTCGGGTAAGTAACCTGTGGGTGTCAATCATTGATATTGATGACGGGCCGGCAAAACTCTAGACGTCAAATATGGAAACCTTTCTGAGACCGCTGCCACTGGGGAAGTCTGTTACGTTGAATAAGTAGACTCTCTGAGATCCGAGAGTCTGAGAATAATCATGATTGCGGTCCGAAGTGCAGACCAAGGCAGCCCGTCAGACAATTCAGCTGTCGATGATCCGTCGAGGACTCATACGAGTCATCGGCTGCCTGAACATTTCTGTGGAACTCGAATGCGCACAGTCCAGATTCGCTTCCAGTTATCATTCAACCTGTTCCGTGCCACTGGCAGGACACGATTAGGACAGAATCTTTACCGAGGCGAGCAGGGCGCAGCTGAAACCGACTTGTCCCTGGCGGGTTATCAGATTCATTTCGTACGGGCTTGTAATAACATTATGCAGTGTTCACAGCCCACCTGACTTGGAGCTGTGAGTCAGGCGATGCAATCAGATTTGTGTTCTATGCGGCAATTGCCTGCCAGGAGTAACAAGTATTCAGGACACTCGAAACACTGACTTACAATAAGACGCACTGGCATCAAACGTAGACTGTTTCGGACGAAGTTCCGTACACCCTGGTTTCAGCTTTTTCGCATCATTCACTGGCAGGGCTGGGCAAAACAGCCATCAATCATGTTCCGAGTTTCTGTATGTATGAAACCTTCTGAGGAAGAAATGCGACGTATGGTGCTTACCATAGGGAATCCACTAGAAAGTCCCAATCACGGAAGTGGATGGGTAATAAGGTGGCAACATACCTATATCGAGACGAAACGAAGAGACCACAGGCCTAAGTTAGACGTGATTTATCACCATTAATTGTGGAATTGGAGGGGAAATACATATTTGGCGACGTCATGTGGCGCCTGTGGAGGCTGAGGGTATAGGATCCGCACTGGCGCTGATCCGTGATCTGCCAGACGTCTGAATTAGCCTGGAGACGAGTCGGAACCCACAACAACCAGCCAAATGTTGGCGAACTTGGTGCAAGACCACCAGGTTGATGACCACTTGAGGAACAGATTCGACAATCGTGCATTCCTGGTCCCTACCGTCGCAGCTTGGGGATCTCAAACGTGCCCTTCGGCACAACATCGCAATCATGCAAAGCAGTGTATGAGATCAGGTGACGTACGACAAGTCAATGCTAAGCTGTCAAGGCGCGATGGGCAGTTTCAGCAGCAATTTCCCTAGCAGTTCCGACGTCGGGGCTTTCATCCCTCCCATATTCGACACCATCGACTGTGCATGACCATTCATCAGTGTGTAGGTAAGTACCAAACTTGCTTGGCTTACTGTACACAATCGTTAACCATTCCATGTTCGGCGGTAGGCAGGAACGTGTACGACCCGGAAAGCGGCCATATCGGTTGTGAAGATAGCGGTTCAGGTATATCCGTCGGGGAATTCTTTGGCCCTCGTCGACGCGAGCGGTCTGATTGTGTGCATGTCAGCGTTTGGCGAATGGCTGGATACAGGAGAATACCCACTTGCTGCAGGTAGGAATCATCACGAGCAGGGGCAGCCTATGGCAAAAACAGGATAGCACAGGCACCCACACAAACTGAGGGGAAAGATCACGCCGTCGAGGTCAATATGTGCGGCTGTTCTAGGGTGTCAGTTCACACGCACCATTTGCTCTGCGAAAAAGTAGTAAATGAGGTGCTTTGCCTCTGCCGTTGGTGTAGTGACAGCCCCTTGCTAACTGGTGGTGTTTCCTACTATGTTTCGTTCTTCTCGGGTAAATGCGGTTTGGAACCGTCGCTCGCAGTGCTGAATTTCAGTTCATTGTAGGCCCTGTCCAGAAGTAGAAGAGGAAAACTCACGTAGCCACGTCGGAGTGCAACCCCGATCTCCCTGGTGCAGACATTGATGGTATTGGATGTTCCGCAAGGGCACTTGCATGTTGCAGTCACAGTCGAATCGATGACGACTTCGTCAGTAATAACCCTCATGACGATCCTGGTCCCAGACTCCATGTTTGATCAAAAGTCATTCGCCCTTGTGAGCCTGATCACGTCCGAGTTAGTCCCGTTGTAAACTACGAAATCGTATTGTTTCCGTTCGATGTACTACCTTTGGATCTCGGCTTCATCTTACCTGCCTTGAGAGAGGATGACAGAGAGCATGGCGTCGAGTTGTTGAAATCGTATGCTGAGTTTCGTGAACGTCTATGTTGATATTGTGAAAGCGTACACCAAAGTATCGGCACTGATCAAGGAACATTGCATGCTCCCGCCCTGCAGACCCTGTCGCCACACAGTTTTCGATAAGCCGCATCCGCCTGGTGTGACACTCGGCATTTGAGACACGACCTAAACACGGGTCAGAAATAAACGTTTTCTGTTGGAGATTGTGCCGTCACCATGTACTCGAAAAGACGGTCGTTGACAGTAGTGATGCATTTGGCTATGTCTCGCGTGAGGGAGCTCCACGGATACGTTGTTCCAGTCTTTCTAGTTGGGAATTCGCCGTTTGCAGCTCGCCGATCGAAAGGTGTTATTTTTTGGTCCATGGTTCCCATGAGTGACATACCTGAGCAACCGCGGTCTCAAGGTTTCTCCAATGGTAGTCCGAGCAATGGGTGCATTGTCGATATGGTGGCGAAGGAGGTGTAATCGGAGGGTGAGCTTCTCCAAGTCTTCCTTGTTCTGGACGTATCTCTATGATGGCGAGGTTCAGTAGAGTAATACTCGGGAGTGGGGTCGAATCACATCTACAAGTTGAAGAATGCTCAGTGTTCCACCCTTGATGATACTGTCGACACCGGAAATTATATCCGCGACAGATTGTACTGAAGGTAAAAATGCCTGAGTTGCATCGAAGGTGTGCGATAGAGGGTCGACTCTTGAGGATTGGGCGCAGAGGGTAGCTGCGATGGATTGAAAACAAGTATCAGCTTGACAAAGCAACAATGCCTACATCGGTGGAGTGATCGTGCAACTTGAGCATAGCGGGTGGTTTTGGCCTCAGGAAGCGTCGAGGTTTCTCGAAAGGGATGTAAGAGGGCATCTCGGCTTGAGAGGGCGAGCGAAGAAAGGATCATGAAGGAGCGGCCCCGTTGATATATGAACAGGAAACATAACGAGGCAGTGGGTGTACCAACGCGGTAGTCAATTGGTTGTGGTCAGTAACTAGTGACAAACAAAGCGCGATAGAGGGTCGCGTAAAAGAGAGACACGCTGGAGAGACCATTCGCCTCGCTGCTCAGTGTGTCGCTGCAGCCAGCGTCGAGAAAACAGGCGGAGCAGCAGCTGAACCAGCTCACCGCCCAGCCCGGCTTTCTGCCGCATCTCCTCGCGCTCATCCTCGACAGCGCACCCGACCGCGCGGTTCGTCTCGCGGGTGGCATCTACCTCAAAAACATTGCAAAGCTCAGATGGGAGGAGGTGCGTCATCGGATCCAACACGACTCGTCGCTGACCCGCGCAGGATGTCGCGCCCCTCCCCGAGCGAGACAAGGCCGCGCTCCGTGCCCAACTGCTGCCCGCGATGATCGCCCTCGTCGCCGAGCTCGACTTTCCCTCAAAGTGGCCCGACGTGCGTCCCATCCGTCCCCATCGCCCCATCTGATTCCCTCCCAGCAACTCGTCCTCTCCCTCTCCCCCACGGAATATAGCATCAACCTCGGCGTCATCGAGTCCGCCCACTCCATCTTCCGCAACTGGCGCTCGCAAGTCCGATCCGACCAGCTTTACTCCGAGATCAACCTCGGTCACCCCATTTCTTGGCCGTTTTCGTCTGTCCGCGACCCTCCTCTTGGGCACCCCGCCATCCAACGTCGATGTCGTCACCCAGGTGCTGGCAGAGATCTTTTACGATTTCACCTGCCACGATTTGCCACCTGCGATCGAGGACGCGCATGAAAGTGGAGGTGGTCAAGTGCTTCTCGGATCATGTATTCCAGGATTTGCAGGTCGCGCATGGGACGGCCCATCCGACCCTCCCAAGTCGACGCGATTCGCTTCCTCTTGACGTTCCGTAACCAGGTGCCGCGTCTTGTCACACAACAAGGATCGACGATTGACGATGTGCACAGCTGACCAAGGAGCAATTGCTCGCCATGCTACCGCTCTTGATCAAATACCTCACGTCGGACAATTATATTGCATATACGTATCCTGCCATCACCATCGACCGGATATAGTTTATCAAAAAGGGGACGCAGCTGTCGTACGTGGTCGTGTCTCTTTTTCCACGCATATACTCACATCCCTTGTAGGTTCACGCAGGCGGACGTGCACGATTTCGCAGCCAACTTGTTGACCGCGGTGCTCACCAAAATCGAAGGCGCGGGTACACCCGAAAAAGTCGCCGAGAACGACCATCTCATGAAATGTATGTTCGCACTTCCTTTCTTTATTCAGGTCCTCATGACGAGACATGGAACCAGGCGCGATGCACGTGATCGTCACGGCAAGTCAGACGCTGACGCCTGTCTATCAACAAGTTCCCCAGCGCCTCGTCGCTTTCCTCGGCACCATTTCCAAGAACCCGAGCAATCCCAACTTTGATCAGTATATTTTCGAGAGCATCTTGGAGTTGATGCGGTGCGTCCGAGGACGACGTGCCGACCACGACACTGACGCGCGTGGACAGATTTGTCATACACGGTACCCCAGCGACCTTGTCGACGTTTGAACAAGCGCTGTTTGGACCGTTTATGGTCGTTCTGCAGCAAGATATCGATCGTAACTCCGCACTCCTTTTTCCTTTTGCGCATCCTCATTTATGACCCATCCCAGAATACATTCCATACGTGTTTCAAGTACTAGCTCAAATGCTGTCGCTGCACAACACCGGCGTCCCGACCGAATACCGCGCGTTACTGCCCTTTTTGCTCACCCCCGCCTGCTGGCAACAACCAGCATTCCTGGTTTCGTAAAACTATTGCGGGCGTTTTTGGCGCGGGACGCGAGAGAGATGACAACCACGGGCCAAGTGGAACGTGTGTTGGTCATCGTCCAGCAGCGATTGGTGACGAGTAAAGTGAACGACGGGTGGGGATTCGAATTGTTGGAGGGCGTGGTCCGGGGAGTGGATCCGTGAGTGCCATATATAGTTGGGGTGGTGGGTCGTGCTGACGCGCTTGACAGGACGCAGCTCAAGCCATATATGCGCCCGCTCGTGATGACCTTGTTGGCGAGGATGCAGACGAGCAACACGGACAAATACGTGTACCATTTCACATATTTCCTCTTGTTGACGATGGCGATCGATGTGGCGGGGATGGGGTCTGATTATGTGATTTCGACGGTGGAGGAGTTTCAACCACAGTGCATACTATGGTGTCGTCGCGGGATGGGGACTGACGGCATCGGCTGTGGCCGCTGATTTTGACAGGGTTCGTGATACCGCAGGTAGCAAAGATGCCGCACAAGGATCGCAAGGTGGTCGCGGTGGGGTTGACGAAAATGTTAACAGAGAGTCGTATGACGCTCTCGGAGCCTGCCTCTCGGAGGTGGTGTGTCCCCTTGGTCTTGCGCTCGCACTGACTGACTGACTCGTCCGCCTAGGCCGATGGTGTTTACGGCACTCGTCAAGCTATTTAGCGAACCCCTGTACCTCGCCTTGAAAGAGGGCGACGCGTCTGGCGGGACGGGATTGACGGAGATTGATTACGAGGAACAAACAGCGGGGTATCGGGCTACGTACGCGGTTGGCGGCGTCGGAGAGCGGGCCTGACGATCCGGTGAGGTATGTTGGGGACGTGAGGGCCTTTTTGGGTCGGGCGCTCGGTGCGGGTGCGGGTGGAGGAAACGTAGTGTTGAGCAAGGAGGGGTCGATGGGATTCTTGGGGACTTGTGAGGACCCTGTGGTGCGTGCGTTTTTGGAGGGGTTGGTTCGAGAGGGTTATCTGGTATGTGTGATAATAAACATGTATGATCGTGCTCAATTCGCGGGAAGAATCTGTCCGTGGGACTAAGGGGTCCCAGGCTCATTCACTGATCAAGGAAGCCCCACGCCCATATGGGATCCAGGAGGAGATCTCGGATTTCTTCCTATGGGATCGGTAGGCAGCATGGATCGGAGAGCCCGAGTCCCGCCCGTTGATAAGGCGAGGATAGAGGGAGGACAGGACAGGACAACGTCTCGACCACACTCGTTTGTCACACTCTTCTAGCGGTCATTTACTCGCTCGCAATGCCTCTGGTCGACGACGACCACGACGATGACGATGACGACGATGGGTGCGCGTCGAGCACCCCACATCCATCCCCCACCTTACCCTGTCTGTCTCCAATCGGTCCCAGACCCCGGCCATTCCCGTCGCATCCCCCGCAGATCCCTTCAGGGACCCTCCCAAATCCAGATTCATCGCGTTTCGGTTACAAACAGGTCTACCATCTCCAAGAAGCGTCTCTCGAACGAATCCTGGGCTCGCCACCACCCCCCGTACTCGGGTCCCCAGGATCACCGCTCTCGCAGGATCGCGAGCTGCGCCGGTACGCCTTTCCGCGACGCAAGCTCGTTCCCGTTACCACCCCGGTGTACACCCCCACCGACACCGAGTTCGGGTCCCGTCTCGAGTTTGCCAACGGGGGTCCAGGTTCTGTGATCACTGTACCGCCTGTCCGTGTCCCATCTCCAATGTACATCTCCCCGCTTTCTCCCTCGCCTTCCCTCTCCTTCCCTTCCTCCCTCTCCCTCGCCCAGTCCATAGAACCACTCAGCTCGCCCTCCCCAAACCCAGCCTGTCTCTCACGCCTCCTCTCTTCTACATTTGGAGACACTCGCATTGTCGTGCTCCCGCATGGCCCACCACTGCATATCTCATCCACACCGCACGATCGTACGCCCACGGCCACCGTCCCTCGAGCGCACAACCACCTCTCTCTACACCCAGCCCACATCCTCCGCCCGTCTCACCGGCACGCGTTCCAGGACTAGCTTCTACCCCGGCCCGACAGACGACGCGCGCATTGTGTAGGGGAGAGTCAGAGACACGTTGTCCGTCGGACACGGACATGGTCTGTACGGTTCCGCACCTGCTCCGAGCCGTGGCCGAGGTCCCCATTCGCTAATCCCGACCTTGAGCAGCCAGCGAGTGCTTCCCCCGTACGGCAGTCAATAACGCCGGTGCGGACCTCGTTGGGCTTGAAATTACGTCTGTGGGATGCGAGCGAGCATGCGCGGTACACGATTGCGCGAGAGGGAGCGCAAGCGCAAACGACAACGGGAAAGGGAACGGGAATACGCGGAACAGCGGCTGAGCACGGACTCTCAAGCGACGGCGACGAGCGTGGAGTCGGTGCGCGCTGTCCATCGATGATCACTGTCGTTGGAGGTGGAAGAGGCCAGGAAGGAGTTCAAGTTGCGAGATTCGGAGAGCGTGTTGCGCGAGATTGGTTGGTAAGTAACGCAAATATTCACTTTTAGATTAGGGACAAATAACGCCAAAGCCATGGATGCACTGTAACTTTCACGCTGATGGACAAAGTACAGCAAATCCAAAATAGTGTATTAGTGTGCCGTAAACTATGTATTGCCTCATAGCCTCATGGATGGCACATTCGCGTCCATATCTCCACCCCTCTATTTCCCTCGGGCCTCAACGCAAGAAGTTGTAGGTATGTGTGGATGGCCTGGGGCTGCTTCAAGCCCGGAACATCATTGCTGACTCTCGAACAGTACTTTAAGTCATGCCACAGAAAAATCGCTTCTTGAAGGAAAACACCGATGGTCACAGGGAGGATGTTTTGAACTCGTTGACCCGCGTTATCGGGGCTATCAACACAGTGAAGGACTTGGTCCCCATCGGAATCGGCAAATCGATATTGTCCGCAGCCTCGACGATCTTGCTTGCCATTAGAGTAAATCCCTGGTTCGTCGTCCGAAACAGGCCGCTGAATGCCCTACTTTTTCACAGGATACAATGAAGAACAAGGAAGACTTCCGCGAGCTCATTGACCAATGCGACCAAATTGGGAAGCTCATCAACCGAACGGTTTGGGAGATCAGTGAGAAGCAGACAAGCCCGATGCTTGACGAGGCTTTGGAAGATTTGGCCAGGTGAGTGCTATTTGACAGCCTCTGCTCGAACTTTCCTATCGCTTGACATGGTCTTCAGTGCAGTGGATCGTGTTCGCGACGAAGTGACGAAAAGGGACAAACAAAGGTTTCTTCTCTTGTTCACTTCAACTTCGATCGATAAAGAACGTATCAACACCTGGACGAGGACACTAGACCGTAGTTTGATGTTCTTCAACGTCGGTATATCACCATTTTTGGGGGGGAAATTTTACTGAGAGACGTTTAGACTCGATTGGTTGTTGTAAGCGCGACAAACGCCCAAACGGTCATGCAAAATCATTCGAAGAGGTAAGGCTCAGTCACTCTCGCGCACGGTGCTCTTTCTAAGCAAGACTGTGCAGCACTCAACCACGACCCGAAGCCCCACCACCGAGACCCTCTATCTTTTTCGGTCGAGAGGGGCTTCTCCATGAAGTTCTAGATCTTTTACTGGGCCACGAGCGGAGCCACGTCGTTCTCACAGGTCCGGGGGGAATTGGCAAAAGTTCGCTTGCGAAAGCCATCCTTAACGATCCAGTCATCGAAGCAAAGTTCAAGGACCGTCGGTTCTTCATCCGGTTCGGCGACCTCCTTTCCTCTCAAATAACATATAACATCTTCGTCGAGTGTATTGCGCGTACTCTAGGCGTCGCGTTGTCCGCCTCAGGCAGCCATCGAGATGTTTCCGATTTTCTGAGGTCGGGAGATATTCTAATAGTCCTCGACAATGCGGAGACGTTCCTTGATTGCAAGGCCACTGAGGAGATTCCTCACATTAATCGCGCAATCGCCGAGTTTGGTGATCACCCGTCGGTCACGATCCTTATCACGTCTCGCATAAGAAGACTTCCGCATGATCTCGTTTATGAGCTGCGCGAGGTTCCGCCCCTAGACAAGGGACCTGCTATCCAAACCTTTACGATGGTGTACAAGCACAACATTTCGCAGTCCCTTTCCATCCTTGAGCAGATCTTGGATTCTGTTGCGTACCATCCACTCTCCATAAATCTGCTGGCGCACGCTGGGGAGGAAAATCAATGGTCTATCGAGGAACTTCTCGCGCACTGGAGCATACAGCGTACCCAACTGCTTTGTACGGGATATGGGAAGGATGATAATCTGGGAAAATCCGTTGAAGTATCCCTCAGCTCGCCATCGATCAAGGCTTTTGGAGACGAAGTCCGGGGTGTTTTGCACATCGTCGCCTTCTTGCCGCAAGGTGTCTTGCGGGAGAGGGTCAAGGAACTATTTCCGACTGTCAGCGGGATCGAAGAAATCATTAGCGTTCTCCTCAAACAATCCCTGCTGCTATACAACCACGGTTTCGTCACTATGCTGGCTCCCATCCGACTTTATCTATGTGATGCCTGTCCCCAGTTGGATCTTCTCCCCGCTGTGCGAGAGTATTATTACGAACGGCTCTCGCTCGACCCGTGCGCTGTCGTGGCGAGGGAAGATGTCAATGTTGAATACCTCATTGCCCGTGATCTTTCCTCTCTTTCTGCGGATGACGAACTAGAAGCTGTCCTGAGCGCTTGCGAGGCTTTCATTCGTGCACTTCACCGTGGTAGCTGCCGATCCACTTCACTTCGTCCTGTCATTGACGGCCTCGACACCTCTCTCTCTCCAACTCGGAAGAAGCTCAAGTTGCGGTGTTATACAGCTCTTTCTGTCCTTGCGAATCGACAGAGCGACTTAGCCAACGCACTGCAGCTGGCACAGCTGGAGTATAACCTTGCTATGCAGCTGGAACAGAAGGAAATTACATTTAAAGCAATTCGATGGTCTGCAGAATATTACCGAGTATTGGGACAGTACAACACTGCCCAAACCGTCCTGAACCAAGCCATCGCATCGCCCGACTGGGCGACGGCGGACGACGAGACCAGAGGACATTTCGCCCTCACCCGAGCTTTCATCAAGCAGTGCAACGACATTCAACTCACTTGCCCCGGTTCCGCGAAAATGTTCGACGAATCTAGGCGGCTTGCCGAGGCTGCTGGTGACGTCGAGGGTACAGATTTGGCTATAGCTCAAGGGAACATTTCGTCAGGCCTCATTGCAAGTGACTGGACCTCTGCACGATCCAGTTTAGAGGCTTCCATTGCGACCATCCTCAAAGCCAATACAGGCTGTCCGTCTCTCTGTTTCTTTTTCGATTGTCTCGCGACAGTCGCGTTGGTTGAGGGGAAGATGGATGAAGCAAGGCAGTCGCTGAACAGTGCACAGCGCTATTTCGTGCTCAGTGGCATGTTCGGCGCAGCGCAGAGGGAGCTGCTCACCCAAGCCATCATCTTGCTTGCCGAAGGAAACGTCGAGGAAGCCCGTAAACACATCAGGAAAGTGATGAAAGACGCCACAAGTCTTGGACAAGCGGCTTGCCAGCTTCAGTGGCTGTCAGGATACATTTCGGGGTTGATCGAGCTATTTTCTTGTCAGCTGCCTGAGGCGCGTCAGTTGTTCGAGAAGACCAAGCAGTTCGCAGAAACTCAGGGCGAGTTTCACTTTCGTGCATTGTGCACGCGTGCATTGGGAGAGGTTGCATTCTTGGAGGAAGATTTGCTTCGGGCCAGAACTCACTTCGAGGATACACGATCGATATGTGTGTCTGCGGGCATTGTCCCCGAGTTGTTGTACAGGTCAAGCAAACTTATATTCTACAGCAAGCTGTTACCAGATGCCTGTAGAGGATGGACTCTATTTGTCGAGAATCGCTTCCCTATCGTATGATATACTTGCTTGTGTTGATACATATGTTGGGATACCTCGTCTGATCTACCACCCCCCAGTGGACTCATCGCAACTTCTCGCATCGCGTCATGAGCTCGATCGAGAGGTGAGCACTTTATTGATACGGATGCGTGAATGACGACGTGCCGGCTGCTCGGTCTGGTGGCAAGTGACTTAGTACAGATCTCGACGATCGTGCATTTCTGGTCCCTACCGCGGCGGCTCGGCGATCCCGTCGACGCGACACCGCAATCATGCACAGTAGTGACACTGAGATCGGGGCAGTGGGACAAGTCGATAATGCTGATAACTTGTTGTTAGGGCACGATTATCAGGCAGTTTCAGCCTAGCAATTCCCGGAATCCCGGGCGAGGCCCACACCCCTCCCATATTCGACACCATCGCTATGCACAACCATTCATGAGTGTGCAGGTGAGTACCCAACGTCCTGCTTGGCTAACAGTTCATGATCGTTAACCATTTGATGGATACGTACAGGTATAATTTAAACCCGATTGATCACACTTGGCCCCTGAACCTACATGGATTCACAATACCCATTACCGCCAATGTATGTGATGGCATATACACTGCCTGGCGAGTGCCATTTGACAGGTATGAGGTCGTGACGGAGAGGGATTACTGACGGCGTCGTTGTCGTAGATTCGAATAGAGTAAATATTAGCGTCTGGCATGTTGTGCGTCATACTAGTGGCGATCACCAAGGTGTAGGCACCTGCAAGGTGCAAAGCATGCGTCACTCAATGGAGGAGAAAGATGATTCGAATTCGACAGGACTTGGACTAGATTTGAGGTGGACACAGCCTCTTTAGAAACCCAGGATAACCTAGGACCTGGAAACACGACAAGGCCCATCCAATCCAAGACCTAGATCCCTCGCGACAAAGCAGGTAGGCATCCACTCGATTCTGGATGGGTTCAACTAGTGCAATCGGATGCATCGCCGGTAACGGCAGCCTGTGCACGTCGCCAGTCAGACAATCTCGCTGCAGGAGTTGCCAGTTATAGGCTTCGTTACTCACAAAACCATTGCAGCAGAGCTTGGTGGGGAAAGTATCGGGACAGGAATCATCGGTCAGGAAGTCGAAGCAACCAAATCCCTGGCCCTGGTCGCACGCACATCAACATGGCTCAACAGCAGACGAAATCACAACTTACACCCTGGGCAGACTCGCAGCATACACTGTAGGGCCCAGTGCAAGCAGCATTGGCAGACGTGACGGCGCCAATCATAACAATTAGTGCAATAGAAATGGAGGTAAGACGAGCGAACATGATTGAAGGGACGTTGATGTGTAGAGGTGTTGAGTGAAGTTACTGATCAGAATGGGCCCTTTTATAAGTTTCTGGCTCTTCGCCTGCCAGTGGACGGGACGGAGTCGAGTCCCTCCGAAATTTTACGTCCAACCCACATCTTGTGTTACACGATGCGGCTTGCCGCTGCATCACCACTCAGGCTGTTCTCCCTCGGGTAAGTAACCTGTGGGTGTCAATGGTTGATATTGATGACGGACCGGCGAAACTCTAGATGTCGAATATGGAAACCTTTCTGAGACAGCTGTCACTGGGGAAGTCTGTTATGTTGAATAACTAGACTCTCTGAGATCTCAGAGTCTGGGAGTAGTCGTGGTTGCGGTCCGAAGTGCGGACCAAGGCACCCCGCCAGACAATTCAACTGTCAATGATCCATCGAGGACTTGGACTCATACGAGTGATTGACTCCCTGAACATTTCTGTGGAGCTCGAATGCGCACAGTCTGGACTCGCTTCCAGTTATCGTTCAACCTGTTCCGTGCCACTGGCAGGACACGAATAGGACAGAATCTCTACCGAGGCGAGCAAGGCGCAGCTGAAACCGACCTGTCCCTGGCTGGCTATCAGATTCATTTCGTACGGGCTTGTAATAATGCGGTGTTCACAGCCCTGGCTTGGAGCTGTGAGCCAGGGCAATGCAATCAGATTTAAGCTCTACGATTGTGATCAGCCTAGCATGGCCCACCAGTAGCAGATAATTGCTGCTTTCGAGGTATGTTCATCGTCCCATTGTTTCCAGTCACGGTAATTGCCTGCCAGGAGTAACAAGTATTCAAGGCATTCGAAACACTGACTTATAATAGGACGCGCTGGCATCAAACTTAGACTGATTCAGACGAAGTTCCGTCCATAATTTCAGCTTTTTTTTTGCATCATTCAGGGCTGGCCAAAACAGCCACCAATCATGTTCCCAGTTTCTGTATGTATCAAGCCGTTTCTGAGGAAGAAATGCGACGGATGGTGCTTACCATGTGGGGAATCTACTAGAAAGTCCCGATCATGGAAGTGGATGGGTAATAAGGTGGCGACACACCTATATCGAGGCGAGACGAAGAGATCACTGGCCCAAGTTAGACGTGATTTATCACCATTATTGTGGAATTGGAGGGGAAATTGTTTGGCGACGTCATGTGGCACCTGTGGAGGCTGAGAGGGTATAGGACCCGCACTGGTTGCTGATCCGTGATCTGTCAGGCGTTCGAATTAGTCTGGAGACGAGTCGGAACCAACAGCAACCAGCCAAATGCTGGCGAACTTGGTGCGAGACCACCAGGCCGATGACCACTTGAGGAACAGATTCGACAATTGTGGTCCCGACTGTCACAGCTTGGGGACCTCGCACGTACCCTTCGGCGCAACACCGCAATCATGCAAAGCAGTGTATGAGATCAAGTGACGTAGGACAAGTCAATGCTAAGCTGTCAAGGTGCGGTTAGCAGTTCCGACGTCGGGGGTTTCACCCCTCCCATTTTCGACCCCATCGACTATGCATGACCATTCATCAGTGTGTAGGTAGGTACCGAACTTGCTTGGCTTACTGTACAATCGTTAACCATTCCATGTTCGATGGTAGGCAGGAATACGTGTACGATCGGGAAAGCGGCCATATCGGTTGTGAAGATGGTGGTTCAGGTTTATCCGCCAAGGAATTCTTTGGCCCCCGTCACCGTGAGCGGTCTGATTGTGTGCGTGTCAGCGTTTGGCAAATGGCTGAATATGGGGGAACACCCACATGCTGCAAGTAAAGATCATCACAAGCAGGGGCAACCTAGAATGAATGAATGATAAAAACAGGATAGCACGCGCACCCGCACAAACTGAGGGGAAAGATCATGCCGTCGAGGTCAATGTGCCACTGTTCTAGGGTGTCAGTTCATACGCACCATTTGCTCTGCGAAAAAGTAGCAAATGAGGCGCTTTGCCTCTGCCGTTGGTGTAGTGACAGCCCCTTGCTGACTGGTGGCGTTTCCTATCGCGTTTCCTTCTTCTCTGGTAAATGCGATTTGGAACCGTCGCTCGCAGTGCTGACTTTCAGTCTATTGTAGGCCCTGTCCAGACGTAGGAGAGGAAAACTCACCATATGATGGAGTAACCACGTCGGAGTGCAGCCCCGATCTCCCTGGTGCAGACATCGATGGTATACGATGTTCCGCAAGGGCGCTTGCGTGTTGCAGTCACAGTAGAATCAACGACGACTTCATCAGTAATAACCCTCATGACGATTCTGGTCCCTGACTCCATGTTTGACCAAAAGTCATTTTCCTTTGTGAGTTTGATCACATCTGATTTGGTCCTGTTGTAAGCTACGAAATCATATTGTTTCCTTTCGATGTACCACCTTTGGATCTTGGCTTCATCTGGCCTGCATTGAAAGAGGGTGACAGAAAGCATGGCGTCAGGTTGCTGAAATCATATGATGAATTCCGTGGACGGCTATGTTGATATTGTGAAAGCGTACATCAAAGTATCGGCACTGATCAAGGAGCATTGTATGCTCCAGTCCTGTTGCATCGACCAGTATCGCATAACCGCGGGATATGCCTGTCGGCAACCGTCCTGCAGACCCTGTCGCCACTCAGTTTTCGATAAGTCGCATTTGCCTGGTGTGACACTCGACGATGCTCGTTTTTAATTCGGAAACGTCGTTCTGAAGTCGCATTTGAGACAAGACCTAAATGCAGGTCAGAAATAAACGTTTTCTGTTGGAGATTGTGCCGTCACCATGTACTCGCAAAGACGGTCGTTGACGGTAGTGATGCATCTGGTTATGTCTTGCGTGAGGGAGGGAGCTCCACGGATAGTACGTTTTCCCAGTTTTTCTAGTTGGGAATTCGCCGCTTGCAGCTCGCTGATTGAAAGGTGTTATTTTCTCGCTCCATGCTTCCCATGAATGACATGTCTGAGCACTGACCGCAGTCTCAGGGTTCCCTCAATGGTAGTCCGAGCAATGGGTGCATTATCGATATGGTGGCGAATGAGGTGTAATCGGAGGGTGAGCTTCTCCGAGTCTTCCTTGTTCTGGGCGTATCTCTATGACGGCGAGATTCAGCATCAGGGCCCGGGGGTAAGACCATGACTCAGGGCTAAGGTCGAATCACACCTACAAGTTGAAGAACGCTCAGTGTTCCACCCTTGATGATACTGCCGACACCGGGAATTATATCCGCGACAGCTTGTACTGGGGGTAAAAACGCCTGAGCTGCATCGGGGGTGATTCGATAGACGGTCGACTCTTGAGGAGTGAGCACGGAGGGCAGCTGGGATGGATTGAAAACAAGCATTTGCTTGACAGAGCAACAATGCCTATAGCGGTGGAGTGATCGTGCAACTCAATGAGCGTGCTGTGAGCGGGTGGTTTTGGCCTCAGGAAGCGTCGAGGTTCTCGCAAGAGTGCATCTCGGCTTGAGAGGCGAGCAAAGAATGGATCATGAAGAAGCGGCCCCGTTGATATATGAACAGATCAAAACATGACGAGGCAGTAGTCAATTGGTAGTATGTAGTCAGTTACTAACTAGTGACAAACAAACCGCGATAAAGGGACGCGTAAAAGAGAAGAGACCCACTGGAGAGACCATGTCGGACGTCGCCCCGCTGCTCAGTGCGTCACTGCAACCAGCGTCGAGAAAACAGGCGGAGCAGCAGCTGAACCAGCTCACGGCCCAGCCCGGCTTTCTGCCGCATCTCCTCGCGCTCATCCTCGACAGCGCACCCGACCGCGCGGTTCGTCTCGCAGGTGGCATCTACCTCAAAAACATTGCAAAGCTCAGATGGGAAGAGGTGCGTCGTCGGACACAACAAGACTTGTCGCTGACCCGCACAGGATGTCGCAACCCTCCCCGAGAAAGGCCGCGCTCCGTCCAGCTGCTGCCCGCGATGATCGCCCTCGCCCATCCCGCAGACAAGGCCGTCCGCGCACAGATCGCCGAGTCCGTCGCCCTCGTCGCCGAGCTCGACTTTCTCTCAAAGTGGCCCGATCTCATCGACGTGCGTCCCATCCGTCCCCATCACCTCATCTCACTCCATCCCGTCAGCTCGTCCTCTCCCCCTCCCCCACGGAATACTGCAACTGACGTTCGCAAGTCCGATCCGACCAGCTCTATTCCAAGATCAACCTCGTCCTCGATCGCTTCGTTACCCCTTTCCTCGGCCTCTTTCGTCAGTCCGCGACCCTCCTCTTGGGCACTCTGCCACCCAGCGTCGACGTCGTCACCCAGGCGCAGATCTTGCTGGCAGAGATCTTTTACGATTTCACCTGTCACGATTTGCTATCTGCGATCGAGGACGCGCATGAAAGTGGACGTGGTAAAGTTTTTCTCGGATCATGTGTTCCAGGGTTTACGGGCCGCGCATGGGACGGCCCACCCGATCCTCCAAGTCGACGCGATCCGCTTCCTCTTGACGTTCCGTAGTCAGGTGCCGTGTCTTGTCGCGCACCAACGATCGACGATCGACGATGTGCGCAGCTGACCAAGGAGCAATTGCTCGCCGTGTTACCGCACCTGATCAAACACCTCACGTCTGACAATTGCGTCGCATATACTCACGTCCCTCGCAGGTTCACGCAGACGGACGTGCACGATTTCGCAGCCGACTTGTTGAACGCGGTGCTCACCAAGATCGAAGGTGCGGGCACACCCGAAAAAGCCGCCGAGAACGACCATCTCATGAAATGTATGTTCGCACTTCCTTTTTTTATTCAGGTCCTCATGACGAGACATAGAACCAGGCGCGATGCGCGTGACCGTCACGGCACGTCAGACGCTGACGCCCGTCTATCAACAAGTTCCCCAGCGCCTCGTCGCTACCCTCGGCCCCATCTCCAAGAACCCGAGTAATCCCATCTTTGCCACCTGCGGTCTCACGAACCCCGTCAAAATCTGCGACCACAGCCTAAGCGATGCCGTTAGTCCCACACAACGCCAATCCCGCGACGACACCAGAGCATGCACCGCAGTTGAATCTCCTCCACCGTCGAAATCACATAATCAGGCCCCATCCCCACCACGTCGATCACCATCGTCAACAAGGGGAAATACATGAAATGATACACGTATTTGTCCCCCTCGCTCATCTGCATCCTCGTCAACAAGGTTATCACGAGCGGGCACATATATGGCTTGAGCTGTGTCATGTCGAGCGCGTCAGCACGAGCCACCATCCCAACTATATGGCACTCACGGATCCACGCCCTCCAACAATTCAAATCCCCATCCGTCGTTCATTTTACTCGGCACCAATCGCTGCTGCACGATCGCTAACACTCGCTCCACTTGGCCCGTGCCCACCTGCTCACGCGCGTCCCGCGCCAGAAACGCCCGCAACAATTTCACGAGACCAGGAATACTCCCCTCTTGTTTTCAGCAGGCGGAGGTGAGCAGAAAGGGTAGTAACGCGCGGTATTCGGTCGGGACGCCGGTGTTGTGTAGCGACAGCATTTGAGCTAGTATTTGAAACACGTATGGAATGTATTCTGGGATGGGTCATGAATGAGGATGCGCAAAAGGGAAAAGGAGTGCAGACTTACGATCGATATCTTGCTGCAGTACGACCGTAAACGGTCCAAACAGCGCTTGTTCAAACGTCGACAAGGTCGCTGGGGTTCCGTGTACGACAAATCTGTCCACGCTGTACCCGGGAGGCCTGGCATGGCGGGTCGGGTCCTCGGTACCCGCGGGCAGTGGCAGGAATCCTGGCGGAGTGGTTGGAGCTCTTGTAGGTCGTAGCTAGTCCTCGTGTGCATAGTTAGTCATCATCATCCTTGCTTCCTCCCATCCGCGTCGTGACGACGGGAGCTCTCCTAGGGTGGGGGCAGAGCCTGTCCCGGTGTCCTCAGTACAACGCGCGTCAGTGTTGTGGTCGGCACGTCGTCCTCGGACGCACCGCATCAACGCCGAGATGCTCTCGAAAGTATACTGACCAAAGTTGCCACACAAGGATAGCAAGGTGGTCGCGGTGGGGTCGACGAAAATGTTGACAGAGTCGCGTGATGCCCTCGGAGCTTGCCTCTCGGAGTTGGTATGCGCCTCTCTTTCTTGCTTGGTCTTTGCCTTCGCACTCACTCACTCACTCGTCCAGCTGAACACACAGGCCGACGCTGTTTACGGCCCTCGTCAAGCTGTTTAGCGAGCCGCAGTACCTCGCTTCGAAAGAGGGCGACGCGCCTGGCGGGACGGGGTTGACGGAGATTGATTACGAGGAACAGACGGCGGGGTATCAGGCTGCGTATTCGCGTTTGGCGGCGTCGGAGAGCGGGCCTGACGATCCGGTGGGGTATGTTGGGGACATGAGGGCGTTTTTTGGGGGGAGGAAAGGTGGTGCTGAGCAAGGAGAGGTTGATGGGATTCTTGGGGGCTTGTGAGGACCCCGTGGTGCTGGAGGGGTTGGTTCGGGAGGGGTATGATTTCGCAGGAAGAGTCTGTCTGTGGGCTCATTCACTGATCACGAAAGCCCCACGCCTATATGGGATCGGTGGGCAGCATGGATCGGGGAGCCCGAGATCCGCCCGTTGATAAGGCGAGGACAGGAGGAGGACAGGAGGAGGACAGGAGGAGGACAGGATAGGACAACGCCTCGACCGCACTCGTCTGTCACACTCTCCTGGCTAGTCATTTACTCGTTCTCGATGCCTCTGGCCGACGATGACCACGACGATGACCACGACGACGATGGGTGTGCTTCGGGCGCACCGGAGCCCGTCGAGCACCCCACATCATCCCCCACACCATGCCCGTCTCCCATCGGTCCCAGACCCTCGACACCGTCGTCGGCATCGCGATTGCCCTGGTCGCCTTCGCCTTCACCGTGCGCTAGTACGTCGTCCGCCGTCGTCGCATCCCCCCAGATCCTTTCAAGGACCTCCCAAACCCGGATTCATCGCGTTTCGGTCACGATCAGGCAGATCGCCTCTCTCGCAGGATCGCGAGCCGCGTCGGTACGCCTTTCCGCGACGCAAGCTCGTTCTCGTCACCATCTCGGTGTGCACTCCCACCGACACCGAGTTTGGGTCTCGCATCGAGTTTGCCAACAGGGATCCGGATTTTGTGTCTCTGTGCCGCCTGTCCGCGTCCCACCTCCAGTGTACATCCCTCCGCTCTCCCCCTCGCCTTCCCTCGTTTCCTCCTCCTCTCTCTCCCCAGCCCAGTTCACAGAACCACTCATCCCTCTCCAAACCCAGCCCGGCTCTCCCGCGTCGACATGGCCCCCGCACGGCCCACGATCGCCCATCTCATCCACACCGCACGCTCGTATGCCCATGCCTACCGTCTCTCGAGCGTAACCACCACCTCTCTCTACACCCAGCACACATCCTCCACCCGCCTCGACGGCACGCGTTCCAGAACCAGCTTCTACTCCGGCCCGACAGACGATACGCGTGCGTGGGGGAGAATAAGAGACACGTTTCCCACCGTGACGACATCAGACACGGACACGGTCTGCACGGTTCCGCACCTACTCCGAGCCGTGGCCGAGACCTCCCCATTCGCTGATCCCGACCTTGAGCAGCCAGCGAGTTCCGTGTGGCAGTCAACGACGTCGGTGGGAACCTCGCTGTGCTTGCAATTGCGTCTGTCGTATGCCAGCGAGCATGCACGGTACCGATTGCGCGAGAGGGAGTGCCAGCACGAACGGGAATTCGCGGAATAGCGGCCGAGCACGGACTCGGGCGACAGCGACGAGCGTGGAGACGGTGCGCGCTGTCCACCTGCGATCACGGTCGCTGGAGGTGGAAGCGGCCAGGAAAGGGTTCAAGTTGCGAGATTCGGAGAGCGCGTTGCGAGAGATTGGTCGGCAGTAAATGGTCCAGTAGTATGTAGTGATAAACAGAGCCAAAGTCATGGATGCACCGTGTTCGCTGCATGGTCAGAACACAGCAACTCCAGAACGGTACTATGTACTGTGAACTATCGCCTCATGGACAGCACATGCCCTTCCCCTCGTTCGTCTCTCCACCTCCCCACTACCCCCAAGCTGCTCGCACTCCCCTTGGACCTCAACGTAAGAAGTTATAGGTATGTGTAGAAGGGCTGGGGCCGCTTCAAGCCCGGGACATCATCGCTGACTCTCGAACAGTACTTGAAGTCATGTTACAGAGAAATCGTTTCCTGAATGGAGGCACCGATGGGAACAGGGAGGAGGTTTTGAATTCGTTGACTCGTGTTATCGGGGCCGTCAACACAGTGAAGGACCTGGTTCCCCTGGAAATCGGCAAATCGATATTGGTCGCAGCCTCGACGATCTTGCTTGCCATTAAGGTAAATCCCTGGTTCACCGTGCGAAACAGGCCGCTGAGCGCCCTACCTTTTTCACAGGATACGGTGAAGAACAAAGAAGACTTTCGCGGGCTCATTCACCAATGCGAGCAGATTGGAAAGCTCATCAAGCGAACCATTTGGGAGATCAGTGGGAAGCAGACCATCCTAATGTTTGACGAGGCTTTGGAAGACCTGGCGAAGTGAGTGCCGTTTGACAGCCTCTGTTTGACTTTCCTGTTGCTTGACGCGGGCTGCAGCGCTGTGAATCGTGTTCGCGTCCAAGTGGCAAAAAAAGACAAACAACGATTTTGCCTCTTGTTCGTTTCAAATTCGATCGATAAAGAGCGTATCAACACCTGGACGAAGACACTAGACGGCAGTTTGATGTTCTTCAACGTCGGTTTATCGCCTTTTTGGGGGAAATTTTACTGAGTGACGTTTAGACTCAATTGGTCGCTGTAAGTGCGGTGAACACTCAAACGATCATGCAAAGCTACCCGCAGAGGTATGGCTCAGCCACTCTCACGCACTGTGCACTTTCTAAGCAAAGCTGTGCAGCACTCAACTTCTTCCCGAAGCTCCACCACCGAGACCCTCTATCTTTTTCGGTCGAGAGGGGCTTCTCCATGACGTTCTCGACCTCTTGCTGGGCCACGAGCGGAGCCACGTCGTCCTCACAGGTCCGGGGGGAATTGGCAAAAGTTCGCTTGCGAAAGCCATCCTCAACGATCCAGCCATCGAAGCAAAGTTCAAGGACCGCCGATTCTTCATACATTTCGGCGACCTCCTTTCCTCCCAAATTACATACAACATCTTCGTCGAGTGCATGGCGCGTACTCTAGGCGTTGGGGTATCCGCTTCAGCAAGCCATCGAGGAGTTTCCGATTTTCTGAGATCGGGAGATATTCTAATAGTCCTCGACAATGCGGAGACGTTCCTTGATTGCAAGGCCACTGAAGAGATCCCTCGCATTAATCGCGCAATCACCGAGTTTGCTGACCACCCGTCGGTCACAATTCTTATCACGTCTCGCACCAGAAAACTTCCGCATGGTCTCGTTTACGAGTTGCGCGAGGTTCCGCCCTTAGACAAGGAACCTGCTATACAAACCTTTATGAAGGTGTACAAGCACGACATTTCGCGGTCCCTTTCCATCCTCGAGCAGATCTTGGATTCTGTTGCGTACCATCCACTCTCCATAAATCTCCTGGCGCAAGCTGGGGAGGAAAATCAATGGTCTATCGAAGAACTTCTCGCGCACTGGAGCATCCAGCGAACTGAATTGCTTTGTACGGGACATGGCAAGGATGATAACCTGGGAAAATCCGTTGAGCTATCCCTCACCTCGCCATCGGTCAAGGCTCTAGGTGACGATGTCCGAGGCATTTTGTGCATCATCGCCTTCCTCCCGCAAGGTGTCTTGCGGGACAATATCGAGGAGCTATTTCCGACTGTCAGGGGGATCGAACAAATCATCAGCATTCTCCTCAAACAATCCCTGCTGCTATGCGACAATGGTTTCGTCACTATGCTGGCTCCTATCCGACTTTATCTATGTGACGGCAGCCCCCAGTTGGATCTTCTCCCTACTGTGCGAGAGTATTATTACAGACAGTTCTCGCTCGACCCGTCCACCGTCGTGGCGCGAGAAGATGCCAATATTGAATCCCTCATTGCCCACGACTTTTCCTCCCTTTCTGCGGATGACGAACTGGAAGCTGTCGCGAGCGCATGCGAGGCTTTCATTCGTACACTTTGCCTTAGTACCTGCCGTTCCACTTCACTTCGTTCTGTCATTGACGGCCTCGATACTTCTCTCTCTCCAACTCGGAAGATACTCAAGCTGCGGTGTTATACAGCGCTTTCTGTCCTTGCGAATCGACAGAGCGACTTCGGGACCGCACTCCAGCTGGAACGACTGAAGTATAACCTTGCTGTGGAGCTGGGAAGGAAGAAAGCCGCATTTGAAGCAACTTGCTGGTCCGCAGTACATTACCGAGTATTGGGACAGTACAGCACTGCCCAAACCGTCCTGGACGAAGCCATCGCATCGCCCGACTGGGCGACGGCAGACGAAAAGACGAGAGCACGTTTCCTCCTCACACGAGCTTACATGAAGCAGTGCAACGACATTCAACTCAGTGGCGCTGGTTTCGCGCGAATGTTCGACGAATCTAGGCGGCTTTTCGAGGCTGCTGGTAACGCCCAGGGTACGGATTTGGCCACAGCTGAAGGGAATTTTTCGTCGGGCCTCATTGCAGGTGACTGGACCTCTGCACGATCCAGTTTAGAGGCTTCCATTGGCGCCATCCTCAAAACCGATCCAGGCCGTCCATCTCTCGGTTTCTTTTTCTATTATCTCGCGGCAGTCGCGTTGATTGAGGGGAAGATGGACGAAGCAAGACAGTCGCTGAGCACAGCACAGCGCCATTTCGTGCTCCTTGGCAGCGCCGGCAAAGCACAGGGGGCACTATTAACCCAAGCAATGATCATGCTTGCCGAAGGCAACTTAGAAGAAGCCCGTAAACACGTCAGGAAGGTTATGAAAGACACTACAAGCCTTGGACAAGCCGCTGGCCAGCTCGAGTTGCTGTCGGGATACGCTTCGGGGTTGATCGAGCTGATTTCTGGTCAGCTGCCCGAGGCGCGTCAGTTGTTCGATAAAACCAAGCAATTCGCGGAAAACCAGGGCGAGTTTCGCTTGCGCGCGATGTGCACACGTGCATTGGGAGAGGTTGCATTCTTGGAGGAAGATTTGCTCCGGGCCAGAACTCATTTCGAGGATACGCGATCGATATGTGCCTCTGCGGGCATCGTCCCCGAGCTGCTGTACAGGCAAAGCCGTCATCTAATCTACAACAAAGCGTTGCCGGATGCCTATAACGGATGGACTCTATTTCTCGAGGATCGCTTCCCTGTTGTATGATATACTTACTTGCGTTGACACTCATGTTGCGATACCTCACCTGATCTACTATCACCCCCTGGACCCATTGCAACTTCTCGCATCGTATCATACGCACTCGGGAGGCGAGTGCTTTAGTGATCCGGATGCACGAACGACGAACGCGTCAGCTGGTCGAAACACTTGGTCTGTCGGAAGGTGAACTGTACTTGTGACACTGTGACGTGAAGAGGCACGAGGAGAGTCGTAGTGAAATAAAACTTAGATACAGTAGTATCAAGGAACTTGCCTACGTTACTACCCAAGGCCGGAGTTGAATCCAATGCTGTGACGATCCGTGACTATTCGTGACTGCCGAAGGGATAGTAGTGCATATGTGTATCCTTTATCATATCAATTCACACCCCGCCAATCACCTCATGTTCTACAAACTCTGGGTCGTCATCGAACACATGACGCCCATACTCGTTGGTGACCCGTCACTTGCGCGATCGAGTCGTTCGGTGAGATCATGATGGCCGTGCCAACCGGTGGTTTGTATCTTTTACTGTCCCGGCGGAAAGAATCGGCGCAAGTTCAAGTTGCTCGACCGGGCGAGGAACTGTCGCACGTCGCCACTTTGATGGGTACTTTGACACAATGGTGGTCGCGTCCTGACTGCCTCACTTCCGTGATAAATCCGAGTTAAATACACGAGGAGGCGTCCGAGGATGCCCTAAATTCCGAATTGAAACTTCTCGCATCGTATCGAGCCAAAGAGGTGAGCATTTTAGTGGTACGGATGTATGGATGGCGACCTGTCAGCTGGCCTAAACACTGGGTCTGGTGGAAATTCACGTTTAAGTAACTCGGACAGACTCAGGACTTGGGACTTTGCTCCGCATGCTTGTATCGGATCGGATCGGAACCCTGCAGATATACCAACAAAGTACCAGTGAACTTGGTGCGAGACCACCGGGCCGTTGGCCACTTGAGGAACAGATTTTGACAATCGTGCATTCCTAGTCCCTAAGACTGCAGCTCGGGAATCTCATACCCGTACCCTTTGGCACAACACCGCGATCATGCGAGGCGGCGTGTGAGATCAAGTGACGTACGACAAGTCAATGCTAAGCTGTCAGGGCGCGATAGGCAGTTTCGGCAGCAATTTCCCTAGCAGTTCCGACGTCGGGGCTTTCACCTCTCCCATATTCCACGCCATCGACTATACATTACCATTCATCAGTGCGTGGGTAGGAAAGTATCAAACTTGCTTGACTTACTGTACACAATCGCCACCCGTTTCATGCCATGTGGTGGACCGGAATGTGTGGATGACCAGGAAAGATGACGCGTATCACCATACCGGCCTTGAAGATAGGTGTTCAGGTATATTTGCCAACGATATCTTTGGCTTGGGTCACCGTCAGCGGCCTGAGTATGTGTCAGCACTTGGCGAATGACTGGACACGGGAGAACACCCCACTTGCTGCAGGTAGGAAACAATGGTCAGCCCTAAGGTCAATGAATGGCGAAAGCAGGATAACACACCCGCACAAACTGAGAAGAGATTACGTCGTGGGGGTCAGTACATGCTGCTGTTCATCGTTGTATCTTATTTCACACATACCACTTGCTTTAAGAGAAGGTTGCGAATGAGGTACATTGCCTCCGCAGTTGGTGTAGTGACAGCTCGTTGCTGACTGGTGGCACTACCAAATACGTTTCGTTCTTCTCGGCTCAGTGCGATTTGGAACCGTCGCTCGCAGTGCCGACTTTCACTCCATTGTAAGCCCTGCCACGAAGTAGAAGAGGAAAACTCACCATGTGACGGTGCGGCAATGTCTGAATGCAGCCCCGATGTCCCTAATACTGGCATAAACGGTATTCAATCTTCCACATGGGCACTTGTGTGTCATAGTCACAGTCGAATCGACGATGACTTCTTCAGTAATGGCTCTCGTAACGATTCTAGTCCCTGACTCCATGTTTGACCAAATGTCATGTTCCCTCGTGAGTTTGGTTACGTCCGAGTTGGTCCTGTTGTAAACCACGAAATCGTATTGTTTCCTTTCGATGTACCATCTTTGGATCTCGGCCTCATCTGGCCTGCATTGAAAGAGGATGACAGAGAGCATGGCATCAAGTTGCTGAAATCATCTGTTGAATTTCGTCGACATATATGTCAGTGCTGTGAAAGCGTACATCAAGGTATCGGCACTGATCAAGGAGCATGGTGTGCTCCCGTCCTGTTGCATCGACCAGTATCGCATAACCGCGTGACATGCCTGTCGGTAACCGTCCTGCAGACCCTGTCGCCAGACAGTGTTCGATAAGTCGCAATTGCCTGGTGTGACACTCGACGATACTCGTTTTGATTTCGGAAACATCGTTCTGAAGCTGCATTTGAGACAAGACCTAAACAAGATAGAAAAACGGGTCAGGAATAGAAATAAACACATTATATCGGAGATTGTGCCGTCACCATGTACTCGAAAAGATGATTGTTGACGGTAGTGATGCATCTGGCTATGTCTTGAGTGAGTGAGGGAGACCCCCGGACGCGTTTTTCCAGTCTTTCCAGTTGGGATGTCGCCGTTGACAGCTCGCTGATTGAAAAGGATTATTTGTCGGTCCCGGTCCCCATGAACGACATACCTGAGTAACCGCAGTCTCAAAGTTTCTTCAACGGTAGTCCGAGCGATGGTGGCATTGTCTATATGGTGGCGAAGCAGGTGTAATCGAAGGGTGAGCTGCTCCAGGTCTTCCTTGTTCTGGACGTATCTCTATGATGGCAAGGTTCAGTACCAGGAATAATGCCGTGACCCCGGAACGAAGTCGAATCACATCTACAAGCTGAAGAACACTTAGCGTTACCCCGATCGCACCCTTGATGATACTGCCGATACCGGGGATTATATCCGCGACAGCTTGTACAGGAGATAAGAACGCTTGAGCTGCATCAGAGGTGTTGCGATAAATGGTCGAAATGACGGTCGACTCTTGAGAAGTGGGCGGGGAGGATAGCTGAAATGAACTGCGAATAAGTGCTGGTTCGGAGATAATTTCAACCTTGTCTGAGGTGAGAGGGTGAGTGGATGGCTTTCGCCGCAGGAGACGTCGAGGTTTCTTGAAAAAATGGCAAGGGCTGTAAGAGGGCATACCGGAGAACGCGCAGGGGAGGTCAGAGGTTCCAGTGAGCGAAGAGAAATGCTGTTGATATACAGGATACATATCGAGGCAGTGGTAGTAGCTGTACCACAGCAGTACTGTGCAATGGTATCACGAGTCCTCCCTAAGCCAGACCTAATACCTTAAGGGAGGTCAGAAGAAAGTCGTTCTGAAGGCGCTCACAAAATCACGAAACACACGCATCACAGGCTAGACCACGCCCAGCGTCTCCAGGTCCCAAACGCGCAAAACAGCGACGAGATTGGTAGTGCCAGTGGTCAGTAACTAGTAACTAGTGACAAACAAAGCGCGATAAAGGGTCGCGTGAAAGAGAGACACGCTGGAGAGACCATGTCGGACGTCGCCTCGCTGCTCAGTGCGTCGCTGCAACCAGCGTCGAGAAAACAAGCCGAGCAGCAGCTGAACCAGCTCACGGCCCAGCCCGGCTTTCTGCCGCATCTCCTCGCGCTCATCCTCGACAGCGCACCCGACCGCGCGGTTCGTCTCGCGGGTGGCGTCTACCTCAAAAACATTGCAAAGCTCAGATGGGAGGAGGTGCGTCGTCGGATCCAACACGACTCGTCGCTGACCCGTGCAGGATGTCGCGCCCCTCCCCGAGCAAGACAAGGCGGCGCTCCGTGCGCAGCTGCTGCCTGCGATGATCGCCCTCGCCCATCCCGCAGACAAGGCCATCCGCGCACAGATCGCAGAGTCCGTCGCCCTCGTCGCCGAGCTCGACTTTCCCTCAAAGTGGCCCGATCTCATCGACGTGCGTCCCATCCGTCCCCATCGCCCCATCTGACTCCCTCCCAGCAACTCGTCCTCTCCCTCTCCCCCACGGAATACAACATCAACCTCGGCGTCCTCGAGTCCGCCCACTCCATCTTCCGCAACTGGCGCTCGCAAGTCCGATCCGACCAGCTCTACTCCGAGATCAACCTCGTCCTCGATCGTTTCGTCACCCCCTTTCTCGGCCTCTTTCGTCAGTCCGCGACCCTCCTCTTGGGCACCCCGCCACCCAACGTCGATGTCGTCGCCCAGGTGCAGATCTTGCTGGCAGAGGTCTTTTACGATTTCACCTGTCACGATTTGCCACCTGCGATCGAGGACGCGCATGACGAGTTCTTCGCACCCACGACCGGCTGGTTTCAGCGCTTTCTGACGTGGGATCCGCCAGAGCTGCGTAGAGACGTAGGTGCCACGCTTCTTTGACATGCGTCATCTAATGCGCTTTTCAGCCCGACGACGCCACACCGTCCCTTCCAGCGCGTCTCAAGACGGTCATCTTCGAAATCACAGAGGTGCGTGGCGCGGCGTCGTGTGACCGCGCGTGCTGAGATCCCCGATCAGCTCTACATCAAACTCTACCCCGATCAACTCGCCAAGTCGCCCGCCATCGAACACTTTGTCCAAACCGTCTGGCAACTCGTCGGATCCAACAACCTCCCCAATGTCGCCGACGACAACGTACGTCCCGCACGCGTTCCCTCCACGCGTCCATTCTTAACCCCACCCACAGCTCGTCTCGCAGGCGCTACGATTCATCTCGACCGCGATCCGCTCGGGATATTACAAGCCGCTCTTTTCCTCCCGCGAGGTCATCTCATCGCTCGTCCAAGGCGTCGTCATACCAAACGTTGCCCTCCGCACGCATGACATTGAGCAATTCGAAGACGACCCCCTCGAATTCATCCGTCTCGATCTCGCCCTCCCGTCTGGCGGCGGCGTGGGTGGTGCTGGTGGAGGCGTCGGCGGTATCGGCGGCGAAGCGAGCACGCGAAGACAGGCAGCCGTAGACGTGTTGCAGGCCCTCGTCGGGAGTGGCTATCGGACGGAGACGACGGAGATCGTGGGGACGTGGATTCAGACCGGGTTGGAGGCGTATGGGAGGGATGCCGAGGCGAATTGGACGGCCAAGGATTCGGCCGTGTATTTGTTGGGCGCCATTGCGACCGAGGCGTCGACGTCGCAGGTCAGCCTCTCCTCGTTGTCATCGATGGGGTGGTCGCTCACGTGTATGATACTAGCACGGTGTGACGTCGATCAATGCTCAAGTGGACGTGGTCAAGTTTTTCTCGGATCATGTATTCCAGGATTTACAGGCCGCGCATGGGACGACCCATCCGATCCTGCAAGTCGACGCGATCCGCTTCCTCTTGACGTTCCGTAATCAGGTGCCGTGTCTTGTCGCGCACCAACGATCGACGATTGACTATGTGTACAGCTGACCAAGGAGCAATTGCTCGCCGTGTTACCACTCCTGATCAAACACCTCACGTCGGACAATTACGTCGCATATACTTATGCCGCCATCACCATCGACCGGATATTGTTTATCAAAAAGGGGACGCAATTGTTGTACGTGGTCGTATCTCTTTTTCCGCGCATATACTCACGTCCTCATAGGTTCACGCAGGCGGACGTGCACGATTTCGCAGCCGACTTGTTGAACGCGGTACTCACCAAAATCGAAGGCGCGGGTACGCCCGAAAAAGTCGCCGAGAACGACCATCTCATGAAATGTATGTTCGTACTTCCTTTCTTTATTCAGGTCCTCATGACGAAACATGGAACCAGGCGCGATGCGCGTGATCGTCACGGCACGTCAGACGCTGACGCCCGTCTATCAACAAGTTCTCCAGCGCCTCGTCGCCATCCTCGGCACCATCTCCAAGAACCCGAGTAATCCCAACTTTGATCAGTATATTTTCGAGAGCATCTCGGCGTTGATGCGGTGCGTCCGAGGACGACGCGCCGACAACGACACTGACGCGCGTGGACAGGTTCGTAGTACATGGCACCCCAGCAACTTTGTCGACGTTTGAACAAGCGCTGTTTGGACCGTTTACTGTCGTTCTGCAGCAAGACATTGATCGTAAGTCTGCACTCCTTTTCCGATTCCACTTGCACGTCCTCATCGATGACCCGTCCCAGAATATATTCCATATGTGTTTCAAATACTCGCCCAAATGCTGTCGCTACACAACACCGGCGTCCCGACCGAATACCGCGCGTTACTGCCCTTTTTGCTCACCCCCGCCTGCTGGCAACAAAAGGGGAGCATTCCTGGTCTCGTTAAACTGTTGCGGGCATTTTTGGCGAGGGACGCGAGAGAGATGACAAGCACGGGCCAAGTGGAACGTGTGTTGGCGATCGTGCAGCAGCGATTGGTCCCGAGCAAAATGAACGACGGGTGGGGATTCGAGTTGTTGGAAGGCGTGGTCCGGGGCGTGGATCCGTGAGTGCCATATAGTTGGGGTGGTGGGTCGTGCTGACGCGCTCGGACAGGACGCAGCTCAAGCCATATATGCGCCCGCTCGTGATGACCTTGCTGACGCGGATGCAGACGAGCAAGACGGACAAATATGTATATCATTTCACGTATTTCCTCTTGTTGACGATGGCGATCGACGTGGCGGGGATGGGGCCTGATTATGTGATTTCAACAGTGGAGGAGATTCAACCGCAGTGCGTGCTCTGGTGTCGTCGCGGGATTGGCGTTGTGTGGGACTGACGGCATCGCTTAGGCTGTGGTCGCAGATTTTGACGGGGTTCGTGATACCCCAGGTGGCAAAGATGCCGCACAAGGATCGCAAGGTGGTCGCGG